>CAIGQZ010032287.1:12570935-12590862 GCA_903798205.1 Danio tinwini | reverse complement strand
GTGTGTGTGTGTGTGTGTGTGTGTGTGTGTGAGTGTGAGTGTGTTTAGCTTAATGCTGAAGTTATAAAAATGAACTGAGAATGATATCATCTTTTTCAAAGCTGGTGTCATATAGCAACAGTTTAATAGAATCAAAGGTTCTTTTGCACCTTCCCTGCTGTTTCCTTCATTGTGCTGCATCTGTCTGATGGGAATGAAAACCGATGCTGATTTAAGAGTAGAAAAAGCTCAATTTCCACTATTCCTCAGCATACAACCCAATGCAGACCTTATTTCTGATTTTCTGCAGTGGGCTTTTGGAGGGTGAAAAACATGAGATTGGAAGATTATTTGGATTCTGCTTTTTTATTTGTTTGTTTATTTGTTTATTGTCCTGCTTTCCTCCTCAGCTACTTCCACAGCCGATTTCCTGCAGGTTTCATGGCTAAGAACTGCAAACAGAAGAATTGTCTGTTTGGCTAGAGAAATCAAGTGCTCATTGTTTTTTTGTAAACTCATTTTAAAAGCAGATGCTCGTACATCATATTCTGGGGATAAAGCAGATTAGCTCAGGAGCGTCTGAACACCGACACAAACTTTGTTTGGTTCTCCCTTCTAATATACGGCAGACAGGTGGAAATTTGTTATTAGAACCAGTTGCGGCAAGCACAAACCCACCAGTTGTGCTGGTGGTTTTTAGTTTGTGCGATTTTAGGTGAAAGTGTTAAATATTTCAACAAAAACTAATAGAATTTGCTTATTTATTGTTGTGCATTACAGGGTTATGACTTAATGGTGCCTTGTGGCAAAAATGTCCCAAACATTTAAGATACAACAATGTTTTTATTTATTTCAGATTTTGATTTTTAACAATTTATAATAAAAAAGGTAATTACAACAACACATTCTTACAGCATAAATAAAGTGCTCATAAATAGGGAAAAACAATATACCTACATATACAATGGGGGAAATACATATTAATAGGTTTTTCTTCTTCTTCTTGGAAATAAAGCAACTGTTGACATGGAATTGAACCAGATTTGGGTAAAACCCCAAACAATGCTAACATAAAAATAAAATAATATTTAAAATAAGTCGTGTAGTAAAAATGGAATGACACAATAAGAAAGTACTGAACTACTGAAATGTATTTAATTCTTTATATTAAAAGGCTTTTTGGTGATGGCAGCTTAAAGATACCTCTCATATGGAGAATGAAATTGCATGCGTTGCTCAGTTGTGATATTTTTTTCAGACTTCAACAGATTGTAGAAATCTGTATGGTTCCGTGTGTCTCGTCTATCAAATCTGATCTTTATTTTGTATTCAATATTGGATTCAAGTCAGGTGATTAGCTGGGCCATTCCACAGCTTGAATTTCTGCCTCCAAAACTATTTTGAGAGTTTGCTTGGCTGTGTTTTGGATCACTCTCTTGCTGAAATATCCACCCTGGTTTCATCTTCATCATCCTGCTAATGTAGATGTTGGTCTGAGGCAGCTAATATTTATTTACAATAAGGAAGGGCAGAGGGCTACTAAATAACTACTGAGAGATTTTAGCTGCTGTCTGGGCTTTCACTGCCTTTCAACACCTGCCTTTCTTCATGTGTTCAGTACTTTTTTCTCTGCATCATTTCATTTTATTACACATAATTTCATTTGAATTGGATTTCTTTGGTTGTTAGTAACATCCAGTGAAAGATTCAAGCCAACAGCACCTTAAATATGTTTATGAAATATGTTTTCTGAGAAAAATGTGTTCAACACTTATTTCCCAGTATAAAACACTACAATAAAATATGATAAATAAGGGCCTCTTATTACTTTTTTTTATCGTACATATCTTCTATTATCTCATCAAGTGTAACTCTGATTCTTCAAAAACGTATAGCTGTCTTTAATAATATATGCTTTTTTTTAAGTGAAAATGTATTGCCATTTCTTTAAGCCACCTCTATAATTGGTGACTCCAACTTTTTTCAATGAAGCACAATTCTTTAAACTGTTGAGACAATAACAGATATCAACAAATATATATATATATATATATTTCACACAAAAAAATCCACTTATCAAGAACATATCTGTTTTTTTATAACATTGTTTACCCTGATCCATTTTTCAATGGTCTATAATTTGCACACAGTTCATATAGAGTCATTAACCATGTATAATATGATGTAATACGTATTATAATATAACAAACTGAAGTATTTGATTTACAAAATAAAAACAGATGCAAGTGGTGAAGTAATTGTAAAAACAATGCTCTTATAAAGTTAAAAATGTCCATGTAGATTAATTCCAAGGGGAAAATTCTGAAAATAAAAAAGTTTATTCACAACTGTGGTGCTTTACCTTAAAATAGCTTTACATCCACAGCCACAATGTGAGATGTGTATGTTTGCGCATTCTGACATAGAAAGTTCACCTTCAGGCGCTGAACCTCTTTGTTTGAGAACCTAAGCCCAAGTCAGAATTAAATTTACATTTAATATCAATGGCATGTTTGTAATGCAGAGAAGTTCTCTCGTGAGGCTCTTTCCATTGCTGATGGAGGATGAAATAGCATTAGTACATGTGCAGAGAGCACATAACACTGTAAAAGCTCAGGTAACGGTGTGGATTTACCACAGTCTTTTTGCATGGGTGTGAAATTTACCTCCCTGATGCATTTCTTAGAAACAAATACAGACAAAGTGATGTTCTGTGAAGATTTGCACCTTACGTCTAGCATTTAGCAGCCCTATAGGTGTTTTAAAAACTACTAAAATAAACCTTACAGCACAGCTACTGTCAAATCGTAACCATAATCAAACTACACCCCCCACCCCCCACCCAAATGTTTTATTTTACCTGTTTAAATGTATACTTTGTGTGAGGGTCAAAAGTTGAAAATTTTCTACCTCAGTGCTTTTAATCTTTATTCATGCATGTAAATTTCAAATATTCAATTTCTTAAACGATTTGTGTGTCAAAAGAGAGCAGGTGTGTTGGGATCTAGCAGCAATAGACTGATCTTTAATAACAATATACCAAAAACAAAGCACGTTGTGACCTAAATAGGATTTTCATATACTCAGGATCAGAGGACCTATACTGTTCTTGTTTCATTTTAATCCAGACTGTATCACCTGAATCAGTGAGTTGTGACCAGTTCTTTTAAATGAATAAATTATTATTTACAAACTTGCTTTGATTGGATCATTCGAATTGTGTTCATATGAATTATTAACAGTTGTACTTTAATAAAACTGAATATTATATGCCATTAAAAACAGGTTTTGAATTAGAATTTCTTATCTTGAGTTTGAATTCCTTAACTTGAATTTGAATGTCTTAACTCGATTATTGAACATCTGAAATTTGAGACAACTGATTTTTTTTAAGTTTGATTTTTATAGACATATTTTCAAACTTCAGATTTTTTTTGGTTCTGAATGCAAACACTCTCAGAAATAAAGGTACGCGATCTGTCACTGGGTGTCCACTAAAAGGTCCATATTAATACCTCAAGGGTACATACTAGTACCTAAAAAGTACAAAGGTGTTCCTCTTAAAATGTTTAGGTACTAATATATACTTTTGAGGTACCAATATGGACCCTATAAGTACAAATGTGTACCTTTTGAAAAGGTACCACCCCAGTGACAGCCCGCGTACCTTTATTTCTGAGAGTGTAGATTGCAGATATTGGGTTTGTAAAAATACAGTTTTGAGTTTTCAAGATTAAGAAATTCGGAGCATCAAATTCAATATTCTAAAATTCAAAACCAGAAATTCAAATTGTGAAATTCAGATTGCGCAGAAAGTAGGTCAGGTCAATATTTAGTTTACAATAACTGTAGTTTAGTTTTACCAGATGTTTTGTATTATAGAACTTAATAATTAATGTTTTTGAGTTTCTTTAAACTTACGCTTTTAAATGATGATTCATGTTTTAATATGGAAATTATTCATAAAATTACATTGCCTTTCCAGTAATATTTATTTTCATAGATACTGTAATAAAGGAGTTGTCAAACACTTTTTTTAACCTTTTTATGAGATCAATTGTGTACCTTGTAAATAGTGTTTACACCATTTTTTAAAGGTACAGAACAGTACCATAAGAGGTCTTTTCTGCACCATATAAGGTACAACTTTTACAAAGGTACAAAACTGTTCCTTAAGAAACATTTTGTGTACCACAGTGTATCTGTTTTTCTGAGAGTGTGCATATGCAACAAAATGTATATGCAACGATGGTAAACAATGCATATGCAACAAAAAAAAGTCTTACAAGAGTTGTTGTTTTGCCCACTCACTGGCAGAAAGTGAAAACTTTTCATACACTCTCAGAAATAAAGGTACAAAAGCTGTTACTGGGGTGGTACCTTTTCAAAAGGTACACATTTGTACTTGAAGGGTCCATATTGGTACCTCAAAAGTATATATTAGTACCTACAATTTTTAAGAGGAACACTAATGTACATTTTAGGTACCAATATGTACCTTTGATGTATAAATATGAACCTTTTAGGTACAAATTTGTACCTTTTGAAAATGTACCACCCCAGTGACAACCTGCATACCTTTATTTTTGAGAGTGTAGGAGTTTGCTGTTGGCTGGTGCTTGAAATCCACTCCACAGCAGAGATTCAGCTACACGACTGTTTTTTTTTTTGTGCAAGACAAAACAAAAATACAGAATTAGGATTCTACTGTAAACAATTCTATGTAATTCTAAACAATTTTGTATTTCCTCCGTTGAGTAGCAAACACAATTTACTCTGATGACCATATCATATACATATGATAATGTTACAGATAGCTTAGCTAACAGCAGCTATTAAGCTAAATGAATCGTTATCAGTAAGTTGTTCATTGGAGACTCATTCTTGGCAGGTCATTTGAATTAATGAGTTGTTAATTGGAGATTTCTGGAGGTTTTGACTGCTCCATAAAGCGGGACCTGAGACTTTTTCATCAAAACACATCAAAAAATGTACTCACTCAAATTTTTGAACAGCAGTGCACTGTATATGTAGTATGAAATAATATATCTGTCTGTAAGCCAATATGTAGCTTTGCAGACAAGATGAAGATGCAAAGAAAATGGATAAACCAGAATGCTTTTTTTTCATATAGAACACAGCGTACTGCAAAAATAAGATTGTCAAACAGCTGAATAGAAGTGTAAGGTCTCAGTTATAATGTACATTGCAGAAAACTTGTACTGAGTTTTTCTTAAACTCATTGTCAGTCACTTGTATAATTCTTTCTTCCATCTCAGGTGACTTTGTGCTGTGAATATGCTTTTTTTTATACGCAAGACTACGAGCATAAAGATCTTTTCTTCCCTCGGAGGGACGGTTAACTTTTATTATGGATGCGTATTTTGTCGATAGGGCTTTTAAAATGAATTATATTCATTACGACGACATCAAATAGGTGCTAGACTGAATTAATAAGAGTTAATATTTCTCTTCTGTATGCTCTTAACCCGAGGAAATCACTCTTTGAGAAATGAATGTTTACCCCAAATGATTTACTAGCCAGGAGGTTTCAGTAATAAATAGATGGTGTGAAATAATATTGTGGGTTTATTTGTAGTGTTCCTCCTGGCTAGGCTAAACCTTGGCATGCTAACGCTGAGCTTTGTGTCTGGCTTAATGAACGTCTTGAAGGTGTCGTTTTGGAGAAACTTCAGAGTTAGACTTAGGTACGTATTCTTATTTTTTTCAGTCACAATAAATTATTATTTTTTTTATGCACCAGCTATAGAAAATTTCATAGTAGATTGATGATGAAGGGGATGTATTTGCTTTTTATATGTGTCATTGGCTTAAGTTGTGTGGGTATATTTGCAGGAAAAGCCAAAAAATGCATTTTGTAGGGGGAAATTATTTATATTTCTCATATGCCAAACATTATTTTTTAGGGATTGGCCATGTTAGTAACCAGTGTTGGGGAAAGTAACTTTTGAAAATAATGCATTACAATATTGAGTTACTCAGCAAAAAAGTAACTGGTTGCGTTACTTAGTTACTTTTTATGGTAAGTTTGTATTAAATTGCTTTTGAGTTACTTTTTGTTAACTTGATCTCTTTTAGAACTTATAGAGGAGCTCTGTATTAAACAACGCACTATATAACCTACATTTGTCTTTAAAACAACACATCAAAAAATAACATTTTAGGATGTTATCTGAGGACTTTCTGACCCAGAGCTATACTGTACATGCCATATACAGATTATTGAAAGTTTAAAGCAATGTGTTTGCTTCTTTTGTACTGTTTGTCTTAAGTAAAATCACTGCCCATTGAGACAATCCCCTTTTCCTTTTTCTTCGATGCCTTCAAAATAATGAACACATTCTCTGAATGACTGCATAATTAATTTTGATTCAGCAATTTAATTTTAAAAAAGCTATTTAATTAAACCAAAGTAACTCATGTTACATCTTCAAAAAAGTAACTCAAATATTATTACTTAATTATAAAAAGTAATGTGTTACTTTACTCATTCCTTAGAAAAGGAATAGTATTATGTAACTTGCGTTACTTGTCATATATTACCCCCCAACACTGTTAGTAACATTAGTAATATATATTTTATCTGGACAATTTAAATGTGATTATCTTAATATATATTTTTTTTAAATAGAGCTCAGAAAAATATTCTGCTAATTAAACAAACCATACCTCAGTGGAAAGCATATTTATTCAGCTCTCATATTATATATAAATACTCAATTTCTAAAAAAGGTTGACAGATTTTGTAGTTCAAGGTCACATATTATTACCTACTGTAACTATTGCCTTAATAAAAAATTTAAGTCAATCATAATATCATTGCAGTAGTATTATTCATTTATTATTTTAAAGTAATTAGTTAATTATTAAGTTGTTTCACTTTATTTTGTGGAGCCCTTGTTCAACATTTTACTGTTGATTTACGGTTGTGAATTGCATTATAGGAACGTCAAATTCTTCTTTGAATTCTAAAAATTAAACTCTGCAGTTTAACAAAGTGACTTTTATTGACATTTTAGTAGTTTGAAACCAAATATTGTATAAGAAATAATATATAGAGAATTAGGTCTGTAAAATAACAAAGTAAGCAGGTTTTTGTATAGTAAATTACAACAACATCAGAGACAATATATTCTTTCAACCATATATATATATATATCCCAAATTATGTTTAACAGAGCAAGGATTTTTTTTTTACTGGAGAAAATCTTAGTTGATTTATTTTGGCTAGGATAAAAGCAGTTTAAAATGTTTTTAAAAAACAAGTAAGGTCAAAATTATTAGCCCCTTTAAGCTATATATTTTTTAGATAGTCTACAGAACAAACCATCATTATATAATAACTTTCCTAATTACCCTAACCTGCCTAGTTAACCTAATTTACTTATTAAGCCTTTAAATTTCATTTTAAGCTGTATAGAAGTGTCTTGAAAATATATAGTCAAATATTATTTACTGTCATCATGGAAGATTAAATAAATCAGTTATTAGAAATCAGTTATTAAAACTATTATGTTTTAATAAAATAGAATAATAAAATAGAAATGATCAAAGCTGTTAATCAACATCTTTTTTTTCTTTTTTTTTACAGTGTTTATCTTCACTGTACATTTAAGTGATTTTTATCAAAATCATGTACATGCTGTACTGCAGAGTAAGGATAAGAGTCAGTTGCATGCAATGATGCCTCACTTATTGTTATTACTATTGTAAGTACATGGGTAACAAAGCCATTATACTTATAACAAACTGTTATAAAAGTTTGTTAGAATCAAAGATCACAGTGCAGTTTTGAGATGTAGTTTGAATAAAATCACCTGTTTGGATAAATCACCTAAATTAGTCCTCGGGTCACATTAAACATAAACTTTTCCTTATTTACTCATCATCAAGTGGTTCCAAACCTTTATAAGTTTCTTTCTCCTGTTGAAGAAAAAAAGAAGATATTTTAAAGTAGGCTGGAAATCTGTAACTATTGACATCCATAGCATTTGTTTTTCCTACTATGAAAGTCAAGTCAATAGTTACAGGTTTCTGGCTTTCTTCAAACTGTGTGTCCAACAGGAGAAAAGAAATCAAACTAGTTTGGAATAAATGGAAGACGAGTAAATACTGATAGAATTTTCATTTTTTTGAGTGAACTATCATTTAAAACTCATAAACATCAACACATAAGGTACAATAATTAGAGTCTGCAGTGGAATGATCTGACCTTCTAGTTTCAGGAGAATGAAGGAGACACAGAGGGGAAAAAAAATCGACCATGAGTGAATGAGCTGAACTGCTCCAAGGTCTCCATCTCACTCTTCAATCCGGTGCTGGAGGCAGAAGCCCGAGGCACTGTTTCCACCCAGACTGCAGCGTCCTCTGAGTCTCCTCCACCAACACACACCAGCGAGAAACAAATCAAACTCACAGAAGAGCACAGAGAGAAACAGCGTTACGTCATGACTTGAGAAGATGGAGCAGCCACTCAACGCTCGTGGTCCACAGCTCTTCCCCAGGTAACTTCTGTCACTTGCAATCAGACTTCATGGAGGAAGTCGTGCTGCACAAGAGTTTCCAGCTTACCTCATACCTATTTCTGACCTGTCCTTCTGCTTCCAGATCGCCTCTGATCAAACATGAGGGTGGTCAGTTTCTGCTTGTTAAGTCTGATGTCACAGTTTCTGCATCCAAACGCTCTATCAAGGGGTATTCCAGTGAAATAGCCAGGTAAGTTTAAGGATATGGAAGCAAATAACCTCATCTTTCGGTTCCAAAAACAAAGGCTTTTAGGGTACAGTATATTGGTTGCCATTATAGCTCTGAACATAACCTGCTATGGAAATGTTTCACCTATGTTTAAGGGTTATTTAACGTCACTGTAAAACAATCGATTTGTGTTGGGACAACATAAAGTAATTAAGCTACTTATTGTTTTTTTTTTTTTTTTTTTTTTTTTACAAATTTAAGTGAATTAAACATGAAACATGAAAATCCTGACATTATTTACTCATCCTCCATTTGTTCCAAACTTGTTTGACTTTCTTTCTCCTGTTGGGCACAAAAGAAGATATTTAGAAGAATGCTGGAAACCTGTAACGATTGACTTGACTTCCATTATAGGAAAAACAAATACTATGAAAGTCAATGGTTACAGATTTCCAGCTTTCTTCAATATGTCTTCTTTTGTGTTCAACAGGAGAAACAAACCTATAAAGGATCCACTTGAGTAAATAGTGAGAAATGTTCATTTTGGGGGGTGAACTATCCCTTTAAATGTGACTGAAGAAATAATTTAGGAGATTTATCAGATTGTTAGTTTTTTTTCAATATCCTGAATATACTGTGATCTTTGCTTCTAACAAACTTTTATAACACTGTTATACTTACAGTATAATGTATACATAGCCATGCTCCATGTATTACAATGGTAATAACAATGAATTTTGCATAATTACATTGACTTAACCCTAATTTACAGTACAGTACAAGTTTGGAGTGATATAATGTCTATCAGAGGGATATTCCAGTGAAATAGCCAGGTAAGTTTGAGGATATGCAAGCAGATAACCTCATCTTTTGGTTCCAAAAACAAAGGTAGCTTTCAGGGTATTCGATTTATTCTCCGCGTACAAGCGGGCACAGCCCTTTGAATATTTTTGGCTCGCGACTTCCAGTCTCATTCACTTTCATTCATTTTATGACGTTAAAAACAGCTCGTTCTGCTGCTTGATGTTGCAAACTGATATTTTATTTTTAATGAATCTGCTTTGTCTGTATAGTCATGCAAACACTTGTTTGTAGAGCAAGTAATTTGACTGTTTTTATTCCTAGTCATTTTTCCCATAGGCAGCTGAATCGGAGGTTCTAAAACAATCGCAAAAACGAATGCACTTCCGCATTCCGCATAATAACTCATGCTCTGAACATAACCTGCTACGAAAATGTTTCAGCTATTTAGGGTTATTTAACCTCACTGTAAAACACTCGATTTGTGTTGGGACAACGTGAAGGAATTAGTTAACGTTTGAAGTTATTGGCTTTTACAAATTTAAGTGAAATTAACATAAAACAAGTTGTCACCCCAAAAAACTCAAGAATTGTGTTATTTCAGCTCATTTTAAATAAGGAGTTTAAACAAACAGTTATTATTATTTTTTGAGTGCTCTGAACTATATTTGTGTGTGTTTCTTAATATATATATTGAAAATTCTCAATAAAGCACTGTTATAAAATAGTGTTCATTTGTAATTTTTATTTATTTATTTATTGTAATTCACTCAGATGGTGGACTTGCATTCATTTTATCATTGTTTAATAAAACTATATTTTTTACGTTAGAGATGTATCTCTTATAACTGGCCCATAGCTAGCCTATTGAAGGGGTGGTTCCTTTTTGTTTACGTTTTTGAAAAAGTTGACCTATTTGCAGTTATTCGCCTTATTTTGTATTCAATTGTGCATTTTAGTGACATTTTAAGAACTAATCTTTACTTGATCACTTTGTTGGATGGTGATCATAACCACACTTTTTGATGCACCAAAAATATTTCCTACAGTTTTGTCAAAGTGCTCACCATACTATTTTACTAAGAAGTGTTTATTTATAAGTTAATCCAGTTTTATAAACATTGTTATTAGATTAGCATTAAAAAAATGAATAAAGAAATATGAAAAAATACTTATTATTAAAAACATATTTATTATCAGCCATCATTTAAAAAAAGGAATCTGGTAAAACTTGTTTTAAAATAAAAACTGTACCCTATGGGCAAATCAAAACTAGCTAGCTCATTCAACTTTCCTCAGTCAGAATTTTACCATTTGAGTAATTCAAAATTAAAATGGTCTTAAAACCTTCTTCTATCTATAATTTTCACAATTTCCAATGGCATAGCAGTCAAAAATAGGATAAATTTGCTCAAATAGGGGTCAAATTCAGGTCTTTGGAAACTTCCCTTCATTTTTTTTCACAAGGCAAGCTTACATAGACATAACCTCAATCCCCTGATTTTGACAGAGGGAGTGTGTTGGCTTCATACTGTATGTTTACTCCAACACCTACATGTCTAAGAATTCAACGTGATTGTGACGTCACAACAGTGTAGTTCCCAAATGCTCAAGGGTTTAAGGCACTCAATTTAAACCCATTCAGATCTGTTCTGCCAGTAGTGAACACTTGTGTGATGTAATCAATGACTTACATCTGAGGGTATGAGACAGAGGAAAGTTAGTAAGTAAAGGCAAGGAATGCTGCTTCTTGGTGTTGGTTTCCATGGTGGCTCATGGTTTCTGTGTTCTTCTGAGAATGCCATTTGTATTTATGGTAAAGATCGTACAGTACTTACTATCAGTATTAATTTTGGAATTGACATACCTCAAGTTAGCAGGTTTAGGGTTAACCTTGCTTTCTGAAATACACCCCAGATGCTCGAAGTGAATAACAAATGAATATACACTCACAGTGCACTGTAATACTGTTCAAATACATAATCTTAATGTTTTTATCCTTGCATAATCTCAGATGTTCAGACAGTGATTCATCCTTTATAAATTGTTCAAATATTGGTGTCTGGGCTGCAGCAGAGATGATTTTGTATAAGATTTACTTTAATGTGTGATTTGATTAAACAGTGGTCATAAACCACTGTTGAGAGAACTGGAAATGGAATTACATACAGTACATCACAACTAAACAAATGGACACTGTAAAAATGCTAGGACGTTTTTACCTAAATTTATGTTTGGTTTTGTTAAAACACCATCTCCACGCCAGATAAATACGATCCAGCCCCAGACGCAAGGTCTTGTCAGAAATTGTCATCTTCTCTATATAGACAGCAAATCAGCAGAGTTTTCAATACCCAAACCTGTTAACCAGTATTCAGCTGAATTAACATTCTCCCATCAATATAGGAGTTGACTGAGAAAACCAGAGAGGAGCAGAAGCAGGAGACGAAGTAATGATGATAAAGAAAGAGCTGGGTTTATTGAATAATCTTAGTTGTGTATAATTCAATGCTCAGACTTCGTCTGACCAGAATAAATCCAACAAGTGTTATTATACCACAAGCAACAGCAATGGAAAATTACTGCTTCACAACATTGTCCAGAGACAATACAGATCTTGAAATGGAGACATTCTGATCTCTTATTCATTAAAACAAGTGTAGCTTGAATCCACAGTCATAAGATTATAACAATATGAAAAAATGAAAATGATAATAAAGCAATAATTATAGGATAATAATAATAATAATAATAATAATAATAATAATAATAAAAATAATAATAATAATAATAATAATAATAATAATATATAAAAACAATAAAATGGCAAATAATAATTAATAATAATAATCAAATCATTAACTAATGATCAATAAAAGAAGAATAAATGAAGAATAAATAAATAAAAACAAATAAAAATAAAACACAACACAAATGTATGGTTGCTTTCTTGAAACACACACAGTTTGCTACAAGGATTCAGATCCTTAGTTAAATTCTTCAGTTTTAAAAATAAATAAATAAATTAGTCAAATAAAAATAAATTACAAACAAACAACCAAAAATAAATAAATCCCACATTTTTTGAGTGATAGTAAATAAAATAGTGTAGATTTATTTCAAACCAGAAGCATGACACTATAAATATCACCATAAACATAATACAGTGCTCAGGATATATGAGTACACCACCAACAAATCTCTCATTTATATTAATATTTGCTATAGGATGCTTTACAATATTATATTTGTGCATAAACATTAGTTTAGTCAGTACTGAAGCGAAATCTCGAGCTAATCTAACAAAATAACTTACAATAATGGTTTAAAAAACAATGGGCCAAATTTATTTGTTAGGGAAAAATAGAAAAAAATTGAATTTTTTAAAATAACTAAAATCAAGAGAAATCACATTTATTTACACAAAAACCTAAAACTGTAGAGTTTGTGTACAATTGACTTGAATATGGTGTGTTGGTGCACTGTAAAAAAATAAAAGTTGAGTTAGCTTAAAATTTTAAAGCAACCAGCTGCAAAGAAATTTTGAGTTAAACTTCAGTGGTTGAAATTGTGCCATTTTTTTTAGTTGACCAAAAAGGCTGGTTTAATTCAAGTACACTTTATGGAATAATTTGTCACAAATTCAAACACTGAAGCTTAATAAACTCAAAATTTCTTTGCAGCCGGTTGCTTTAAAATTTTAAGTTAACTCAACTTTTTATTTTTTTAAGATATGGAGAAATAAAAAACTGAACTCCTTAACTGAATATTTTACTTTTATTGAACAAACAGTACCTAGAATGCAGCTGAATACATTTTATGAGTAATCTGAGCTTAAAAATATGTCCACCTAACTTACAATTTTAAACTGAGTTAACTATTTGTAAGTTGGATTTTTTACAGTGTGGCACAGGATTGAAGTTGACCCTGGAACAATTTTCTCTTTTAACAGTGTGGAAGAAGCCCAAGCTCATTGCGGAAATGCTGGATTGTAGATGCCTGTGTTTGCTCATTATGGGTCAGAAAGAACGATGACCCTGCTCTGTACTTTATGGTTGTTCACTATAGTCTGTTATAGTAGGTGTCTACAGAGGGCTATAAGAGCACAGACTGCAGCTTTCAGCCAAGGTAAGCCTCTGAAGAACACGATGACTGCTGAATAGACACTTTTGCCTCAGGATCTGTTGCTTCTTAGGCCTGATGTGAATTTTCAACACAAACTGTATTAAGGATAGATATTATCTTCCAGACTCTGCTGAATAGAGTCCCCTGCTGCCTCAGAGTGAGAGTTAAAGAAACATTTCTTCCATTCTCAAGCTGTGCTGTTTTACTGTATCAGCTCAGTTCTAGTGTGGCCTAGTCTTTTCACACTTTGAGGTATTTTCTTGTGTTTTATCTTCATAGGATGAATAGCTTTATGTTTTTTTGTGTCACTTAATTTGGATGTGATTGCTGCATTCTTTATTCAATTCATGTTTTTTTCTATAGCGCTTTACAATGTAGATTGTGTCAAAGCAGCTAAACATAGAAGATTAGAGTAAATTGAAACTGTGTCAGTCCAAGTTTTGAAAGTTCAGTTCAGCATAGTTAAATTTTCACTGCTGAAAGTCTAAACACTGAAGAGTAAATCCATCGATGAGCATCTCCTTAAGTCCCGAACCAATACAAGCCAGTGGCGACAGCTGCAAGGAACAAACTTTACCAGTTGACGAAAGTGAAGAAAAAAAAACCTTGAGAGAAACCAGGCTCGGTTGGGCATGACTATTTCTCCTTTGGCCAAACTTCTTGTGCAGAGCTGCAGTCTGTGCCAGAGGCGGAAGAACTTTGTGCTTTGTTGTTTGTCAGTTAAACTCAAATGTAAATGTAAAGTTAATTTTAGCTAATAATTTTATGCTATCTTATCTTTATTAACTATCTAATAATTATTTGCATGTATATGAACATTTTGGGCTGCACGATGGCGCAGTGGGTAGAACGTTCACCTCACAGCAAGAAGGTCGCTGGTTCAGTTGGCATTTCTGTGTGAAGTTTGCATGTTCTCCCCATGCTCGCGTGGGTTTCCTCCAGGTGCTCCGGTTTCTCCCACAAGTCCAAAGACATGCACTATAGGTAAATTGGGTAAGCTAAATTGTCTGTAGTGTATGTATGTGAATGAGTGTGTATGGATGTTTCCCAGTAATGGGTTGCAGCTGGAAGGGCATCCACTGCATAAAACATATGCTGGATAAGTTGGCGGTTCATTCCGCTGTGGTGACCCCAGATTAATAAAGGGACTAAGCTGAAAAGAAAATGAATGAATGGATGAACATTTTTAATTGATCAGTTAAAATTATTGCCATAAAGTGTTCTATATACCCTAAGCACACAGCTAACTGTTCTTGAATGGCCCAGCCAGAGAACTGACTTAAACCCAATTGAGCATCTCTCGAGAGACCTAAAATGGCTGTCCACCAACAATTACAATTCAAACTGACAGAACTGGAGAGGATCTGCAACGAGGAATGGCAGAGGATCCCCAAATCCAGGTGTGAAAAACTTGCTTCTTTTCCAAAAAGACTTATAGCTCTATTAGATCAAAAGGGTGCTTCAACTAAATAATAAGCAGGGGGTCTGAACACTTGATATTTCAGTTTTTCTGTTTTTATAAATCTGCAAAAATGTTAACAATTCTGTGTTTTTCTGTCAGTTGAGTGCTTTGTGTACATTAGGGGAAAAATTTACTTTAACGATTTTAGCAAATGACTTAAAGGGCACCTATTTTACCCCTTTTTTAAAATGTAATATTAATATTATGGTTCTTCTGAGTGTGCCAGTTTAGGTTCAGTTCAAAACACAATTCAGATTTTTTTATTATGATGTGTTAAAAAGTGTCATTTTGGGGGTGTGTACACAGTTCGTTGTTTTAGGGGCGTGTTGCTTCACATGAAAATTAGTTTCGACTTCCCGCCCAACTTAACAAGGGGGCGGATCCAAGAGCTCCGCTCTTTGTGTATGGCAATAGACAGGCAGACAGAGAGAAGCAACATGAGTGAGAGGACCAGCATTCAGCAGTACATGTACGACTCAGACACAGGCCAAGCAGAGAGTACAAAATAATTTGTCTTTGTATAGTTTTACAGCCAACTGTGTGCTAGTTTAAAGCTCCAAGCTTGTAGCCTACACCGAGACTATAACCAAGCACACTGAATTAATTTTGACTGAAGGGCACCACACACTGGCTGCACCGCGACACGGCGTGCACATGACAGTTGAAAGTATCGCACACTTGCGGCGCCGGTGTGTGTCCCCTGATAGAAACTTATGTTTAGAATTCAGAAATGCATGCTGCTTGTCTCCCAGCAGCGCTTCTGGTGTACGACCTGCTTGAGGCTATAACCAAAGGGGGTCATACACCGGATGCGTCGCTCAAAGCCACGACACGGCACACCAGATGCGCACATTCGCATGTTATTTAAAATGAAACTATTCAGATAACGCTCTGTGGCGCGGCAGAAATGTGAACAGTATCCTGAGCAGGGCCAGCGCGTCCATAGAGGCGACCTAGGCGGCAGAATAGTGAGCAAACCCCACAGTCCTCACTTTCATCTGCGACACCCTCCTAGTCCTTACTTTCATCTGTGACAACGCAAAATCCATGGCGCTGCGCGTCGTTAGTTAGTTATTTCCAATGGAGGGACGCGCACGTGAAGCAACGCGGTCGCACTTTCCAGCTGCACCTAGTTAAGATGACACGGAGCTTCTGTGACAGCGGGAAATGCAAACCGCTGAAGTTTAAGGAAGACGCAATGTAAAGTACACATGTATGCAAACCCACCAAAACTCACAAACACTGGCGGTGAGGAGAGTGATAACGTGGTGAATGTTGAGCCCAATGAGCCTTACATTTAAAAATAGAGCAAGGGTGTTTCTTTGGTGATGTTGCTTTGACTCACACGCTGAAAATGGTGGCCATAAAACAACATCCTGAGGATATGGTAATGCGCACCTGTCAATTAATATTAGTGGGCGGGGGGACCGCACTCATATGTTAAGTTGTGGTCGGTCTCAAAACCGCTCCAATTGGTCCACCGTTTTTATGTTGTTAAATTGAAAAAAAAGGACTGAGTGTGTTTATATCACCCCAATATGACGGTCTATACACTATACCTACACATATGTCTGTCCAAACAGCTTGAAAAGTAGATTTTTCACCATAGGTGCCCTTTAAATATAACAAAGAGTGAAGAATTTAAGAGGGTCTAAATACTTTCTGTACTCACTGTAAGTACTATTAATCTACATAAGTACTAATAAGTTTTCTTAAATGTTCGTTTTATTTATCTATTTTATTTTCAGGTCAATTTGTTTCTTTCTTTTAAAGATGAAATATTCACAAATGTATTCTAAAGAATCATGTGACACTAAAATAATGGAGGAATAAATTGCTGTAACGATAAAGTGTGCTTAATAGTTATGAGAATAATGTCACAGTGTAAAAAGTACATTTTAAAATATATTTAAATAAATAACCACGATTATGCAGTGATATATGACCCAGCATGTTACTGTTTCAACTTCATTCTTAATCAAACAATTGCAGCTTTGGTAAGAGTTGTTCCAAAAGCGTCGGTTTTCTCAGGGTGCTCTGGTTTCCCCCACAGTCCAAAGACTTTAGATAAACAAAATTAGCCATATTGTATGAGTGTGTGTGTGAATGGGTGTTTCCCAGTACTGGCTTGCAGCTGGAAGGGCATCTGCTGCATAAAACATATGCTGGAATAGTTGGTGGTTCATTCCGCTGTGGCGTCAGCTGATAAACAAGGGACTAAGCTGAAGGAAAATGAATGAATGAATCTATGTTTTTTGGTCTTTTACATAAAAAAAATATTGGCATATGAATTTGTTACGACATGACTATGACTAAATAATGACGTAATATTAAATTTTGATCCGCAACTCCTTTAAAGTGTGCAACAATCTTCAGTGAGTCATGGTAATCAGAAAACCTTGTGTGCGACTCAGTGAAGATCCTTGTTCTGTCTCTCCGCAGAGTTCTTACGCGTCCTTGGTTTGTGCTGAAGGTCAGTGCGGCTTTTTTTTTTCTCTCAGACTCAGGAAGAGAACAGGACAGAGCTGAATCGCACAGACACGGGTTATTGTCACCATCCGCTCTGCCGTCAAAGAAAAGAGGACACAGTGTTGTCATAAATAAGAAATGTTAAATTCATGAAAGTTTTAGCTCTCTCTCTGTATAGAGATTTTAGGTTTTGACTTGATGTCAGTAGTGATGAGCCCGGAGTCTGCTGATGACTTCATGTTTGTGACATCAAGTCAAGGGTTGTTCAGTCATGGTTAAAATTATTGGCACCCTTGGTAAATTTGAGCAAAGAATGCTGTGAAGACGATTCTGCCTTGGTTATACATTTTACCTTTTATTCAGAAAGTTCAAAATGTAATAACAGTTAAATATTAAGAGTTCAGTACATTGAAATGACATACCATGAGCCTCAAACACCATTGTTTCGTCATTCTCATTGAAATCCTGTGAGTGTGAAATCCCAGTGAAAAATAGGCTAATCGTAACAAACACAAACTCATTCATATTCATCCCCCGGTCATCATTTCATTGATCAAAATGTTTCCTAGTTAGGTTATAACAATTATATTTATAATATATATATATTCCTTAAGTTTACCTAAGCTTTTACAATACTTACTATGTATTTGAGACTCTTATTTTTAACAACAGGACATGCTTTAAGGAAGAATAATCAGTTATATGAAGCAGAAGTATTCAATTCATGTCAGTGCATAATGCTGGATATATAGATTATAAATTTTTTCAATGCCACCTGGAAGATACATAAGGTCTGTTTTAATGTAACTTCTGTTAGTTTAATATGTATATTATGAATTGTTTACCACATATGTTTGTAATGAGGCAACAAGCTCATGCAGACTGTTGAATATAAGTGTTAAGGCATGTTTATTAATCATGTCACATCACTCAGCTCCTCCATTCTTTTCTCCTTTAATTATTAGATTTTTAGTGGTCCAGACTGCTCTTTATTAAATACTTAACAACCTGAACAAAAACCGTTGAATGGAAATATTAAGATCTTTAACAGAAAGAAAAATTGGGTGACACAGTGGTTCAGTGGGTAGCACTGTCGCCTCACAGCAAGAAGGTTGCTAGTTCAAGTCCCAGCTGGGCTAGTTGGCATTCCTGTGTGGAGTTTGCATGTTCTCCCCGATGTGTTGGCATTGGTTTCTTCCGGGTGCTCCGGTTTCCCCCACAGTCCGTAGTGTATGTTTGTGAATGAGTGTGTATGGATGTTTCCCAGTACTGGGATGCAGCTAGAAGGGCATCCGTGTAAAACATATGCTGCATAAGTTGTTGGTTCATTCCGCTGTGGCAACTCCTGATGAATAAAGGGACTAAACCAAAGGAAAATGAATGAATGAATGAATGAGAAATAAAAAATATTTGAAATTGAAAAAAAAAAAAAACATAAAAAATCCCATAAATAAAACAAATATTTGAGAAAACTTAGTAGCATATAGTACTTATGTAGAATAAAATTACTTGTATATCTTATGGTAATAATTTAAATTAATAAATTATCAGTATATTATGGTAATAATTTTAATTGATAAATTATCATAAACAATTGTTTATGTATGTGTAAATAATTATTAAAATAAGGTAAAGTTATTTGTTGAAATTAAATTTCTAATAACATTTTAGTTAAACAGAAAAGCAAAGTGTTTTCTTGTGATTTTTCTGTGATTTGTATTTATTTTTATGTTTATGGAGTGAGGAAATGCCCATTAACTTCATATCAATGCAAACTTCATATCATACCAAACTCCATACTTTATTTCAATAAAGTCAAATAAATGGAGGTTGATATTAATTCCTGCCTGTGTTTTCAAATACGTAAAAAAAAATCTAAAAACATCTGTTGGCCATTTTTGTGGAGTATAATTATAGTTATATAAATAAGCAAATATTTTTTTTTCCTCAACACAACTCAGGTTTTATTTATTTTTTATTTATTTACAACTCAAACTATTATTTATTTATTTATTTATTTATTTTACATAAAGATAGCTCCCTTACTCCTAGCTAAAGTAAACCTCTCTGCCACAAAGAAAAACATTGTCATTTAACACTGAATCTACTCCGTTTGTTAAAATATTTGACAATTGAAGTATGATATAATGAGTGAGTGAGTGAGTGTCAGGCACTGACATTAGCTGCTGGAGCATCACAGCAGAGCTCATTAATATTCACAAACCTTCTAAATATGGTCTAAACCAATCATATCATATTAAAATTTACATGTAAAACTGTTTCTGTGAAATCTTTGCACTTATCTAAGCCACATAATGATAATTAGATTTCAGAGGATTATTTGTGTGTGTGTGTGTGTGTGTGTGTGTGTGTGTG
>CAIGQZ010032287.1:12555264-12567910 GCA_903798205.1 Danio tinwini | reverse complement strand
TATCTATCTATCTATCTATCTATCTATCTATCTATCTATCTATCTATCTATCTATCTATCTATCTATCTATCTATCTATCTACTTTTTCTGCCAAATAATTATAGTACAAACATAAATATTTAGAATAATCATCACACACACAATATTTAATTTCAAATTTAAATTATTTGGACATTTCTCTTTCTCTTAAAAAAAATAAAATAAAAAAATGCATATTGTAGTTAGCATTTTAACAACCCAGACCCATTATGGATACGTATCCCTATATACATTTCTGGAGAGTGCAAAATAGATTCCAGGAGGTATGTTTTTTTTTTTTTTTTGCAGTTTTTGTTTTCGTGAATCAACGAGAGGCCATTGTGTATGCTTTTTTTTTTTTAGATCTCAAATTTCTCTCAAGAGTGCCATTTGCACCTGTTTTTCCCGCGTAAATCCACCAGAAGCCGCTGTCGACTGACTAACTGACTGACTAACCAACCGATCAGTCAACCCACCGCTTCCCTTAACCCAACTGATAGTATTTTCAAAATCACAGATTGACCCGCCCACCGCCTTCCCTAAATCCAACGGACAGTGTTTTCAAAAGCAATCCAGAAAAAGAAAAGCCCTTTGGCCGCCTGCTTTTGACTACATTTTCAGATCTTACCATATTCTCACCCTGTTATTTACTTGTTTATTTTATTTTTTGCCTTTTGTTTTTGTTTTACCTGCTTTCTGAAACCATTCTTTGTCGGATTCAAACCATACCCGTCAACCCTCATGTTTTTCACTGGGATTCTCCCATATTTTACAATTCTATCTTGCTATCATCCCGTAAAGGTATTTTCCCTTAATTCTTCTGTATTTTTAATCTTTCTATGAAGAGCGGCGATAAACATTAAGGAGCCGATCCTCCCTGTACGCAACTCATAGCCACCAGGGGACCCCCCTTGCGTTAATATGTGAATCTGTTCTGTGCTTTCATTTTATTTAGACATGAAAACACTTTAAAAGAAACATAAAAACGGCAGAATTCTCTTTCTTTCCATTACAGGCATCGTTGCCTGTAAGCTCATGTAGCGGTGCTTGGCTGTCAGACGTGCTCCATATTGATAAATAGACACTGTTTTTCCAAACAGATTCTGTACACGCGATTTGAAGCTGAGCGAAGGTGAGCGGTTTGGGGTGCATGTTTGATCAGACATAATAATAAAAATAATAATAATAACAATAATAATAATAATAATAATAATAATAATATAATCTTAAATGAGCATAAAAATGTATTAAAGAAATCTAATTCTTTCATTATAGATATGTGCATTTTTAAAGTGACACCTCTGTTATTTAATGTAATCAAACTAAAAAAATCTAAATGAGAAATTTATTTGCCACATACCACAGTGAATTACGGTACATGACACCAAGTCTGGCTTCCAGAGAAGGGCCAAACATGGACCATATCTGGGCCAAGTCAATAACCCTATAACTGGGCTTGAACTGGGTCAGATATGTTGGTGTGTCACAACTGCAATGAAATTGATAAACCCATGATTCATTGCACTGTATGCGCACAATGGGCGTGCTTTTCCATAAGGCAACCTGATTGGTAGAATTTTATTATTCTAAAATAATAAAAGTGTATTTTAAATGTGGGTCAAGATACAGTAGGCCAAACTTACATGGCCCACATATCAATTATTAACATCTGGGCCAAATACATTTTACATCTGGCCCAAGTATTGTGTGCTGCCTTAAATACGGTGCCACCTTTGCCAAACCCGGGCCATGTTTGGCCCACGTGCTGTATGCCAGTGCCGGCTAAATACCTGCTGTGCCAGTTTTATGCCAAATCTGGGCCAGAATTCTTTGCTACCTGGGTAGTTAATGATTTAATACTGATTGTTTTGCTATAATTATTGTCTAATCAATGTCATCAGCTAATAAGTGTTACTATGACATCATATTCATCTGGCTCTAGAATGACTAGTCACATGACTATATGAATTAAATCAGAGGCAACTGGTTAAAAAAAAAAAATGAAACCATACACAACAGAATTCAAATCACATACTGCACTTTACTACGTTTTTACATACTACGTTTTTTGAGCACTACTGTCACTCAAAATGAATGGGAATACCAATACTTAGTGTCTTTCATTATAGTTTTTGCAACAGTGCATTAGCTTCTAACAACATTGTTTCTTCCAAGACCCAGAGGAACATTCTTCCCAGCACTAAACGCGACAGGAGCCCTACAGGTAAGATTTCAGACGGAAGTCTACCTGAGGTCAATCATTTGAAGCACGCCATGACCAAATTAAATCCTGAGGGAAGAGTAATTGGGTTACGCCAGGCCGCGGTGCAGTGCCAAGATATATCATTTCCCTGGAAACGTGTTAGTCCACCATATTGGCAGATCGCAGAATTAATCCCTTCTTTCTTCTTAATCCCTTTCCTTATCATAAGATTATGAAAATCCTGATCCCCCTTTCTCTCAGATATTAAACTGCATCCATAATACAACTCCAGGCTTAAAGAAATCAATGGCGTCTCTCTCTCTTGTCCGGTACTTCTGGCTCAAGAGCACTTTGTTTTTTTGAGTTTTCCTTCAGTAATTTGTCATTCCGCACCTCGTTCTGCTGGCCGAGACATGAATAATGTGTGAGGGGCCGTCCGACGTTGGCATTCCGAGTGCGCCAATCTGCTCAAACAGACACAAATTGGAAAATGGCTCCAGTCGAATTTTCATTCATTCGAGGGCTGAGCCACTGGCAGGGTTATTTCCTTACCTCAGACGCCTGTGCTGACACTCACTCCTTGCTGACACCCGACTGCATGCGTGTGTGGTCTTTTTTTTTTTTTTTTTTTTTGCTGTACATGACACCTGATATTGCACCCAAGCTCATTTTCTTTTTTCATCCTTTTGTGTTGAGAGGGAGGGCTCTGTCCGTCCTCCCCTGACCTGGCTGACCTCTGCTCAGGTATTCACGTGGGTCTTTGAGCAGGGCCAAAAAAATAAATAAATCTTGCCCAATATGCCATGAATCACAATGGAGCAGAGGCAATCTGAGAGAGATTCAGTTCCGAGGGGGTATGAGAAATGAAAATGCGCCAGATGTATATATTCACATGTATAATATATCACCCTGCGTGCCTTGAACCAAGCCCTGGGCGACTCTCAATAGTTTATGTATTTTACATTGTAATTTCAGTTCAGAGGCTTTAGGATACGTTAAATGATATAGTGGCTTTAAAGGTGGTGGGTTTAAATTTTTAGATGTTAAATACTTTTTCTTCTCAACACACGCTCAGCTTACATGTTTTTGAAACTGCTAAAACATACTTAAACATATGTTTGACTGCAGTTTTGAGGTAAAATGAATGCTATGAGGCAGTATAGCAACAACGTTTGTCTGTTTTGACATTAATGATACGTATCATCAACAAATTTTTCTGCACAACACAAAAAAAATACCATAAAACTATGTTTTTGGAATTTAATACAGTTGCCTTACCTGTCTTACATATGGAAAATATTTCTGGCATGGCCAGTGTGCTCGGGTTTAATTCCGGAGAAGCACGGTTCCACAAACAAGAAAAAAAAGCTATGTAAAATCCAGACAAAGCTGTGGTCTCAGCAGAGATGGGAAGTAAAGTACAAATACTTCCTTATGTAGATTTTTCTGGTATCAGTACATGGTAAAAAAATCCGTAATTTTTTTGGTTTATTTCCTGCAGCTGGGGTATCCAAAAAAAAAAAACTTAAATTAACAGCTGTTAAATTACAGAAATTTACTGTAAAATAACAGAGGTTGAATTACAGAAATTAACCAGAAATTTAAAGTTTAAATTCCCAAAAAAATTTGTTATTTTACGGTAAATTTCAGTAATTTAACGGCTGTTAATTTACGTTTTTTACGGCACCCCAACTGCCAGAAATAAACCGTAAAATTGCAGATTTTTTTTTACAGTGTACTTTATTTTTCTGACTTTTTTTACTTTTACTCTTTACATTTTTACACAGATATCTGTCACATATGCCAGCGATCTGTTCCTGGTTACTACACTCACGTCATTCAGGAACTACATAACCCAGCTTGCCATTGCACACACCGGTCACCATTCACCATTAATCACACACAGCTGAATATCGTCATCATGAATTGTTAGGACTATTTATACACATTGCACACACACCAGTCAATGTTGTGTCTTTGTTTGACGGTACCTGTATGGTTTCAGTGGGTGTCGTCTACATATCCTGTAGTTTTTCTCGTTATGTTTTGATGAGTGTTTGGTTACCTTTTTTGTACTTTGATCACCGCTTTTTTTTTGCATTTTTTGATGCCCTTCATGATACCCGAGTCTTTGTTTTTTTACTTCACTTGTTTTTGCCTGCACAAATAACTTTTTCATTAAAAATAGAATTTGGATCCAACCTCTTGTCTTTGCTCCCTGTTGACAGAAAGACTCAGCCTTGACTGGTGTGTGCAATGTGTATAAATAGTCCAAACTATTTATGATGACGATATTCAGCTGTGTGAGATTAATGGTGAATGGTGACAGGTGTGTGCAACGGCATGCTGGGTTATGTAGTTCCTGAATGACGTGAGTGTAGTATGCCAGTGATCTTCCAGGAACAGATCGCTGGTTATGTGACAATATCTGTACTTTTTACTCCTTACATTGTTTATATCAGACTCGTTACTTTCATTTTAATGTGTTTTGTGGTGTGATCTATATTATTTCTTGTCATTACGCAATTTTTACGCCTTTTTGATTCAGTCAATCTACTCTTTTTCATTGTGCGCTGCAGTACGGCACTTTTTCAACCCCTGATCGTGCACCGTAGGCTTGTTTATTTGGTAACACTTTATTTTGATGGTCCATTTGAGTATTAGTAGACTGCCTGCTTTAATATCTGTTGATACTGCTGCTAAACAGACATTTAACTCATTATAAAAAACTTTGCAAGTACATGTAAACTTACACTAACCCAAACCTAACAGTCTACTTATAATCTAATGAGAATTAGTTGGCATGTAGATGCAATGTAACTGAAATTAAATAAACATATTTATTATTTATTTAGTTATACAGTGTTCAGTAGTTTTTTGCAAGAAAGTAGTTTCTGTGTGAAAGCAGATTATTTGGACAGTGTTGCTTGACCAATGGCATGAGTTATATTAGTGTTATATATATTATATTATATATATTAGTCATTCAATTTTGGAATTCACTGGTTTATTTATTTATTTTTTTTAGCTACAGCGCCAATTGTAAAAAAAAAAATAAATAAAATTAAGGAACACCAATATTAAAACAAAATCTAACTAATATTTGTATTGATTTTTGTCTTTTTTACATGTCTGAACATTTTGGCAGTACCGTGACATGTTATTTTAGCACATCTATAGCCTGGCATGCATAATACAGTGCTTTCATTTTCCCAGATGCGTGTTAAAGGAAATAGTTTTGACAGTGTTGTTGTCTATGCAAGAAACCTTTCAAAATGCAAAGAAAAAGTATTTTTATTTACATCAAGTAAATGCATACAGAATGTACTGTATATTTAAAATTGTAATCTATTATGCTCAGTTAAGTTGTATTTATTTGATAAAAAATATATAAAAAAGTGAAATTTAAGGTGACACTGTGGTGCAGTGGGTAGCATAATCACCTCACAGCAAGAAGGTCGCTGGTTCGAGCCTCGGCTGGTCAGTTGGCATTTCTGTGTGGAGTTTGCATGTTCTCCCTGTGTTAACGTGGGTTTCCTCCAGGTGCTCCGGTTTCCCCCACAGTCCAAAGACATGCGGTATAGGTGAATTGGGTAAGCTAAATTGGTCAAAGTGTATGGGTGTTTCCCAGTGATGCGTTGCAGCTGGAAGGGCATCCGCTGCAAAAAACATATGCTGGATAAGTTGGCAGTTCTTTACGCTGTAGCGTCCCCAGATTAATAAAAGGACTAGGCCATAAAGAAAATGAATGAATGATTGAATGAATGATTACAATTTTAAAATGTTGTCTATTTGCATATTTTGAAATGTAATTTTAGGTTGATTTTTTTCATCATTAATCCCGTTTTCAGTGGCAGAAATCATTCTAATATGCAAGTATGCAGACATGAATATAGACTTTATGTCTAGTGCTATATTAATTACATACATTTATCCAATTACATCTTCATTCCATTCCTGGTTTGTTCCTGTTGTTTGTGTTTCTTTGTCTGTACACACACTGCAATATTGGTTTTGGTATCAGAGCATTTATTCAATATTTCATGTACTTCATTTTTATATTAAACAAAATTGTGAAATAGTATTCTTTTTATTGTCTTCAGTGCCATATTTCTAACATGCTGACTTGAATTATTCTTGTAGCTTTCATTTCTTACTGTTTGACTTAATTTGTTAAAGAAGTTATTAAACACTCAACTTTTAATTTTTTTTGGAAATGCCTTATTTTACAAGTTCACAAGAGTTAAACGGTTAAGTTTTACCATCTTTAAATCCATTCAGCTAATCTCCAGGTCTGGTAGGAGCACTTTTAGCTTAGCATAAATCATTGAATCCGACTAGACCATTAGCATCTCTCTCAAAAAGTAAAAAAAAAAAACAGCTTAACATTTTTATTTTAGCTTGATAGATGCAATGATTTTACACAGAGCCCGAAAATAGTCCCAGCTATGTGTCACGTTCATACAAGGAAGACAAGAATGGTTATCTTTTAAGGGTTTTATTACAAAGCAATGCAGCTGATTCAGAAAGATGAAGCAGGAGAATGGTGTTGCTGAGAATGAGCGATCTCATAACAGTTCACAATGTAAACATCAGATGGTGAGCGATCCCACACACAGTTCATCAGGTAAACATCAGATCTTCAATTAAGCACCAGACAAGCTTCCCTTATTCAGTGGTAATAACATCCATAGGCGAAGAGAGTCATCCATGGGAGAAGACGAGAGGAAGAGGGAGAGAAGGTGAGGTGAACCATCAAACTTCGATTCCGGCTGATGAGTGAGTGAAGGAGGTGAGTATATATGGTGTTTGGTGATTGTGGGTACAGGTGCGGGTTATTAGTATGCTGGTGATTGTTCACGGGAGTGGTTAGAGGTGGCTGGCGAGGGAGAATGATGATTGGAGCTGCAGGAGTGAGCCGAGGGTGTGACTACGTAACAGTGCTGCATAATATAATTGAGCCTGCAACAGCCAAAGTACAGCAGCAAAGTCCCTTTATTATTACGCTGGAATGAGAGTACAGTTTCTAGACATGATGGCCTAAAAAATAGCAATTTTTCATTTTTCATTAGCCTTCGTACATGATATAACAACAGAAAAGCTTTAAATAGGGAAGAAAAAATTAAGCGAGATGCTAATGGTCTAATCCGATTCAATGATTTATGCTAAGCTAAGCTAAAAGAGTTCCCTCCAGACCCGGAGATTGGTTGAATGAATAAAAAAATAGTAAAACTCAACTATATAGGATACTTTACTATTTTTACTACAGGTAGCTTTTCTCTTCTACATTTTTTGAAGCAGATTAATTATTTCACAGCTAGAACGAGAGGTCGTAACTGCTATTGAGCCTCCTCATATAAACGCAGCTTCATTAGCAGATTATTAGTGGCCCAAAATGT
Organism: Danio tinwini; assembly: GCA_903798205.1. Lineage (NCBI taxonomy): Eukaryota > Metazoa > Chordata > Actinopteri > Cypriniformes > Danionidae > Danio > Danio tinwini. The sequence goes on along the minus strand of CAIGQZ010032287.1, from coordinate 12,560,289 downwards.
CATTTATTCTCTGAAGGCAGAATGACCTCTGGAATGGTCTCTCGTAATCCAGAGCAGCCCCTGACCATTCCGAAGACTCGCCATTAACCCCCACTGTTGTAATTTCACCCCAGAGATTCCCTGAAAAGCACACACACGCAGCAGAAGGCTGGACTGAGTGTGTTGACAGGTGCATTATCTTGTCCAGTTGTTTTCTTTCTATTAAACCTTCATGGTGGAGTAGTTTATGGTGTCAGATGAGGTGTGCAGATATCAGGCATCAAACACGCACCATGATCAAAGCTGAGCTGGAGAGACAGATCACACACACACACACACTCACACACACACACACACACACACACACACACACACACAAACACAGAGCTAAACAGATTAATCCAAAAGTGAAAACTAATTCAAGCTCAGATTCGACTTTTAATTGGATCTTGAGACAATCCAATGCACAATTTTGAAGCGCTTGTCCTTAAATTCAAATAATAAGCAAGCTTCACTGGTTTCAAACACATAATTCTGGTTAATCCTGGAGGACTGTGCTTTTAGGAGCATAATATATTCGTTTTAACATTAAGGTTTCAGTGATTTGTTATGGAGATTATTTACTTTTGAAGAAAACTTTGTTATTGTGTTTGTTCGGATTTCATGGATCTACAAATATAGCCACCCCTAACCTGATTTCACCAAGTAGGACATGTTCCTGGATTAACATCTGTGTTGATCCTAGAACATAATTTCAGTCAGCCAATGAGAATTAAGGAGTATGTTTAAAGTTTACGTTTGGGCTTAAGGTTTATGCACTTCTACATGATTGCTAATATTAATTATTTCCCACTGATTTTCGGAATAATTTACAGTTATGGTTGGGTTTAGGGGTAGGAAATAGGTATGGATTACAGTTTCCTGCAAAAATGATGTTCCTGGATTAACATAGATGTTCATCCAGGATCGCATCTTACTTGGCAAAATCATGACATGCTATAGTCACAGCCTAAAATGTAAAAATATGTAGTTTTTAGGATGGAATATATTAATTTATATTGTGAAAACTAAAAATATATATTATCAACACTGTCAAAAGGGATTAGTTACTTAAAAATGTTGCCTTAAAAGTGACGAGTTACGAGTATTTTTTTAAAGAACTATTAAGCTGAAATAAGTTAATTTTTATAAATATGCACATATTTATTTACTTAAGTTATATTTAAGGCAACAGATTTATATATTACAAATTTATATTATTCATAGATAACAGCTTTTTACAAGGAAAATTTAGTAAGTTTCCATTGAGTAAGATTACATTTTTAATCTAATTATACTACTGTATGTATCCATTATTGGCACATTAATAATTCTAAATAATTAATTAAGGATGTCACAGTGGTGCTATGGGTAGCACAATCGCCTCACAGCAAGAAGGTCACTGGTTCGAGCCTCAGCTGAATCAGTTGGCATTTCTGTGTGGAGTTTGCATGTTCTCCCTGTGTTCACGTAGGTTTGATATGTGGTATAGGTGAACTGGGTAATCTAAATTGACTGTAATGTATGTGTGTGAATGGGAGTGTATGGGTGCTTCCCAGTAAAACATATGCTGGATAAGTTGGCGGTTCATTCCACTGTGGCTACCCTGGATTAATAAAGGGACTAAGCCGAAAATAAAATAAATAAATGAATTAATGAATTTAAGTAATATATTGTGGTTTCCAGAAAAAAAAAAAAAAGCAGCACAAGCATTTTTTAACACTAATAATAAAAATATGTCATTGTATTTGAGAGTCAAATATGCATATTAAAATCATTTCTGCCGGATCACATGACACTGTAAGAATGAAAATTATCATAAGCATTTGTTTATATGGCAAAACATTCATTTTTTTCAACAATATAGGTCCATACTGACTCCAAAGGCAGATACTGATAAGATCAGGGCCTAGTGTGTGGGCTTTGAGGGTTTTACGATGTGGTCACATGTTGATTGGTCAGTTTGAATGTCTCAACATTTGGGCTTTGGTCACACGGTCAAGAAAGATACAAAATAGTTGGTAAACTTTGCTCTGGCTTCTTTCCTGCTCTGCTCTTTTCCTGCTCTGCTCCTTTCATGCTCAGGAGGCTATTTTCTCTGACTCTACTGCTATCAGGGTCTCGTTGAGGCCTACGTACTGCTCTTTGTCACTCTCTCTCCCTCCCCCTGTCTATCTCTTTCTAAGGTAACTTTATTTTATGTACATTTAGGCTGAATACAATTAATATCATATGTTTTTATCATTTTCTATTTTACCATGTTATACAGTTATTTGTAATTAATTCAGTTGTAACCATAGAGCATTATTGTCATTAAATAATTTCATTTTCAGGTATTTGTGAAATACTTTTGATTTAACATCAACATTTTATTGCTTCATATTGCAATACAATACATTCACATAATAGCAATGCCCTCCCACATCTTTAGCTATTAATACTGCCCTTATTTCCGTTTTTGGTATAAGATTGCAGAAGAATGGTTTGACTAGAAATGTGCAGTTTTTCACCATAAATTTTTAGTTGCTGGGCAAATCTACAGTTCAAACTGCTGTAGTTAAAAAACAATCCTTACAACACTAAAGATTGGAGTAATAATGCTGCAAATTTAGCCTTGCCTTCTGAATAACTGAATTAAATTAAAATGTATTCAAATAGGTATGCATATGCATTTAAAAATGTATTCAATTAGAAAACAAAAGCTGCATTTTTGAGCATAAGATATTTCATTTTATTATAAATTGCATTCATTTTAATAGTATTTGCATAACAATCAGCCAATATCTGAGCCAGTCAATTAACAAATTAACAAATCAATAAAATTACTGTTTATCAGTTTATTAAACAAATCTTGGATTAATTATTTAAAAGTAAATTGTATCTACATTCAATTGAAAGGCTCGAGGGGCAACATGGTGGCTTAATGGTTAGCAATGTCGCCTCATAGCAAGAAGGTCACTAGTTCGAGTCCCTGCTGGGTCAGTTGGCATTTCTGTGTGGAGTTTGCATGTTCTCCCCATGTTGGCATGGGTTTCCTCCAGGTGCTCCGGTTCCCCCCACAGTCCAAAGACATGCGCTATAGGTGAATTGAATAAACTAAATTGGCCGTAGTGTATGTGTGTGAATGAGTGTGTATGGATGTTTCCCAGTGGGTTGCAGCTAGAAGAACATTCTCTGTGTGAAACATATGCTGTATAAATTGTCAGTTCATTCCACTGTGGCGACCCCTGATGAGTAAATACACAGTTTCAAACCCCTTTGTTACTTTTTTTAAAATCTTAATAAAGACATATTTGCATATTTATGAAACCATCCTACACTCTCAGAAATAAAGGTATGCGAGCTGTCACTAGGGTGGTACCTTTTCAAAAGGTACACATTTGTACCTAAAGGGTCCATATTGGTACCTCAAAAGTATATATTAGTACCTCAAAATTTTAGGAGGAACACTTTTGTACTTTGTAGGTAGTAATATGTACCCTTGAGGTATTAATATGGACCTTTTAAGTACAAATGTGTACCTTTTAAAAAGGTACCACCCCAGTGACAGCTGTACTTTTATTTCTGAGAGTGTATCAATTACTAAAACGTATTATTACCAATAGGATCTTCAGTCAAGCCTCAGTTCTGTAAGAAAACTAATCTAGAAAGACAATAACTCTCCATAAGCTTTTAAGTCGTCTACAGAGTTGCCTTTGATCAAGGAAAGCAGGCATATGGCGCTGTTTCTTCAGTTTTATAGAGGTTGTGGGTTTCTCTAATCCTCCCCGCTGATTCTGACTCCAAGACAAGCACTAAAGCCTTTCCCTTCTTATTGCACATCGATATACCATGGCCTTAATCTTCATTAGTAGTTCATTAATGGTGTGCATGCAAATAAGCCAAATAGTCTGAACAAATCAGTGCACTTTTAAGTACATATAGCGTATAATGCAATCTGCAAGGTCTGAATTGGAGGAAGATCAACGTAATGATGGCCTCCATGAGGACATTTCTTTGAGGTTTTTACTCTTTGATGTCTTAAAGCGTTAACAAAAATAATTAATTTAGCCAAATTACATCAGTACAGTGGATTGGCTTGCTAGTTTGGGGAGGGCTAACCATGTTTGTTTTGTAAAATGCTGATTTTTAATGATTGTTTTGCCTGGCATGGATGAGTGTTTAGTCTCGTTTTACTGTCTAATGACTCATTTGCTGGTTCATTTGCATGCTGGTGGACTAATGAAGCACTGTGGTTGGTGTTTGATGATTCTGTGAGGCAGTGGTGAGGTCTCCTGTAATACATTTAATAAGAAACTGAATATCATATGCTCATTACATGCACTTATGCATATTAATACTTATTTAATGTTAGTAAACCATATATTTTTTCTCTTAAAAATTTGAGTGAGTAGAAATGTGTAATGATTGACATGATTTTGTTTTCAAATAAATCACAATAGTTAATATTGGTTTTTTTCTTCTCTACACTGTAGAAAAAAAATCTATTAGTTTCTGTATTTTGTAGTAAATGAACTGCATTATGGAATGTTGATCTCTGCTCTGTCGACTTTTAACGTGTAAAATTTAACTTTACAATTAAACAAAGTGACCTTTAATTGACATTTTAGTAGTTTGAAATAATATAATGTTTAAGAAATAATGTATAGAAAAATAAGTTTGTAAAATAACCAAAAATGTACTGGCAGTTTATTAAGGTTTTTGTGGAGTAAAATACAACAGCAACCCAGACAATATATCACTTTAAACTATAAAAAATGTAATAAAAGTTTCTTTTTTTTTTACTTTTCAAGGTTAAAAGTTGTTAGAAGAAAGACCAAGGTCCCATAATGCAATTCAAAATCATAAATAAATGAGAAAAAAAACAAAAAAAACATGAATCACAAAATACGGAAAACAGCTAATTTACGGATTATTTTTTTACAGTGTAGTACTATTTTAGCATTATTTATATACTTTTAATAATATCTCAACGTATTAATATCACTTTAAATTACTTGTTTTTTT
>CAIGQZ010032287.1:12540246-12550264 GCA_903798205.1 Danio tinwini | reverse complement strand
TACATACATACATATACACACATATCTATATATATATATACTTTATATGAATATATATATGAACTTTCTGAGAAGATACAGAAGTAATGTTTTATTAGCAATAATAATGCATTTTAATGCTTTGTTGTTTCTGACATCTCAGAGTACATTTGAAGCCAGTGTTCTCATAATATTTAAGAACATAAAAAATTCAATGTGCCTTTTAAATTTGTATAACCAAAGCAAAAAAAGTAGATGTTTAAATCATTTGAAATGTTTAGAGAAGGTTTCTACTTGAAGGTTACTTGTTTCAGAACATTCATAATATATATATATATATATACATACATACAATGTTTGCTAAATTCCAAAATGTCGTACAATAACCCCCGCATTTATACAAAAAATTATAAAAAAAATTTTTTATAATAATCATAAAAAATACCTAAGATTATTATTTTAAAGCAACATTTTTAGAACTACTGTGGAAAACATACATCTTTGCAAACTTCTCTCAATTAAAATTTTTACTACAATACTTATTTCAAAATGTTCAAAAGTCCATATTCATTTATCATATTCATACATTTTGCCTTTGTAGGGTTTTTTTTTTATATTGTGTTTTTTTCATTGCATTTGTGTCTGCAATTTTAGTCTGCCATCATAAAAGTAGAAAAACAGCCGCACAAGAAACACACACTGAGAGAATACAATGTCATTGTGTTCTCAAGATAGGTCATGCACTTAGGGATGAATTCAGTCAAACACTTTCTGAATTCCCTCTCTAAAACACACGCACGCACATACACATACTTTATACACACACACACACACACACGCACACACACACACACACACAACAAAGAACATCAGAGCAGCACACAGAGACAGCTTGACTGTCATCTTTCCAGTTCAGCACACAAAGGCCATATGCCACTTGGACTTTTAAATGTCAAAAAGGGCAACATGCATTTAATTTAATCCACACAGCTGTGAAATCACACATGCATATTTAAATCAACATGAAAAGTGCACTAAAAAATAGTGGAAACAGTATTCCTTCTGAATGTGCTAGTAAATTTTACAACAACAAGCAAGACACTGAATTAAACATGGCACATGAAGAAGATTTTGTTATTAAATCTTTTCAAATAATTATACACTCACCGGCCACTTTATTAGGTACACCCATCCAACTGCTTGTTAACGCAAATTACTAATCAGCCAATCACATGGCAGAGACTCAATGCATTTAGGCATGTAGACATTGTCAAGGCAATCTGCTGCAGTTTAAACCGAGCATCAGAATAGGGAAGAAAGGTGACTTAAGTGACTTTAAATGTAGCATGGTTGAAACTGTTGATCTACTGGAATTTTCACGCACAACCATCTCTAGGGTTTACAGAGAATGGTCCGAAAAATAGAAAATATCCAGTGGGCACAGTTCTGTGGGCACAAAAGCCTTGTTGATGCCAGAGGTCAGAAGACTAGTTCCAACTCATAGAATGGCAACAGTAACTCAAATAATCACTTGTTACAACCAAGGTATGCAGAAGAGCATCTCTGAACGCACAACACATCCAACCTTGAGGCAGATGGGCTACAGCAGCAGAAGACCACACCGGGTGCCACTCCTGTCAGCTAAGAACAGGAAACTGAGGCTACAGTTCGCACAGGCTCACCAAAATTGCACAATAGAAGATTGGAAAAATGTTACCTGGTCTGAAGAGTATCTATTTCCTAATGCTAATAATACAAATTTCTACTTCACAACTTTACATTTAATCAAATGTTGCTTAACATTACTTCATAATTGTGGTATTTACTAGCAGTTTCTGAGTAAAAAAAAATAATTTCCACACCATCAATGTGCCTTTAAAAGTAGATAATTCCTGTTTCTTTTTTTTACTATGAATTAAGAGTATTAGCATCATATTCTTGTTCCATCAGTTAGATATTCCTGCGCTTTCATCCCGACCAGCAAACAAAAAGGCACTCAAGCACTATTCTCCTATTTCTTTTTGTAAAGAAATCCGCCTTATCTTGCGCTCTTGTTTTTTTCTACATCTGTAATTACCTTCTCATCTGGCCCTCAGGGGTTCAGAGGTTCACTGTTTCAAAGGTGGAAAAATAACTAGTACGATTTCATCCACATGGTGATAAGCTGGGATTTGAACATTTATGATGACTCACCTCTAATTTTAGCTTGATGGTGCTTACATGGTGTGTTATTTTCTAGTGCACAGTCATTGGCAACCCATTATAAATATGAGCAAAAAATATTGTTAAAATAAATCAGATTTTAAGCCGAAGGAAAATGAAGGAAAAATGATGAATTTCACCTTCACATCCTCTTTTGCTTCTAGAGTATTTTCCAAGGGTGCCAATAATTTTGCACATAACTGTAAATGTTCACACATTTGCTTTGAAACTAACGACTCAATTCATTTTTGTTTCCTCAAGTAGACAGCACAACAGATTGATTCAGCTTGTGTTGTTGAGTTACAAATGTAGCATGGTTTTAAAGCTGTAGAAGAAGACCTTGCGTGACAGTGTGTGACAATCTCCTCTAGCTGCAACATGGCAGAGCGATCATAACCTCACACACTGAAGATGAGTTCATCGCCAAAGCTCTGACAACCCACTGTCACAGCGGCTCTGGCTACAGCTGATATATGGCATGAAAAAAAGGCAAGGGAGAAGATGCAGTCACAGCCAGCAATATGTCACCACTCGCTTTCCTCCAACCACAGCAAACATTGCCTCCCTTTCTCTCCCTTTCTCTCTCTCTCTCTCTCTCTCTCTCTCTCTCTCTCTCTCTCTCTCTCTCTCTGCTAGGAATGAATTTGCAAAGATTTTGACCTTGAGATTCTTTGTTGTTTTGAATAATGATGTGCATTTGACACGGTTGTTATATAATCTGTAGGAATGCACACCATCAAAGTTGGGCATTGTGCCAATATTAAGACTCTAATTGATTCTGGTAAGCCAGTAATTATTTTCATGTCGTGGTTGATGCATTAATTTTAGCATTACTACTCATTAAACAAAACTAAATCAGATCATTAATTATTGATTTATGACAAAGATGTTATTATTCATGTATTATGTTATTACATAATCAATCAATCAATCAATCAATCTTTATTTATAGCACCATACTACAGCCAAGGTTGACCAAAATTCTTTACACCAGTAAAAACAAATTATACCACACACTAGAAAGCAAACAATACAAAAAATACAAGATATATCAACAAAATATAGTAAAATATTACAACACAGTAAAAGTGTCAGCGCTACTATGCATTGAAAGTGGGTCTTAAGTTTGGCTTAAGTGGCAATATATTTATTAATTTAATAAATAAATTATAAACAAAGAAGAAAATATGAATTTAGATAATAGATGCTCATGTTTTAAATGTAAAAGGTATTTTTAATATACTTAAATAATATTTTATACTGCAATATTTTAATAATACTATAATAATATTTTAAGTGAACATTAGAGGATAATACGAACAATACGACTAATACCAATATGATACTAATAATATGTCGGAACAAATTGAAAATAAAATGCTAAAAACTTAATAACAAAGTTATTGTTTATGTATTATGTTATTATATTTAAACAATTATAAATAAAAAAAAAACACACACAAACACAAACCATTCAAAATTAATTAAGACAATGGATACTCATGTTTTAAATGTAAAAAGCACTGAAGTTGTATTAAATAATATTTTAAGTGAACATTAGAGGATAATACGAACAATACGACCAATAACAATATGATACTAATAATATGTTTGAACAAATTGAAAATAAAATGCTAAAAACTTAACAACAATGCTATTGTTTATGTATTATGTTGTTATATTTAAACAATTATAAAAGAAACACACAAACAATTCAAAATGAATTTAGACAATGAATGCTCATGTTTTAAATGTAAAAAGCATAAAAAAATGTATTAAGTAATATTTTAAGTGAACATTAGAGGATAATATGAACAATACGACCAATACCAATATGATACTAATAATACGTCAGAACAAATAAAAAATTTAAAGTCTCAAAATGTAATAACAATGCTATTGTTTATGTATCATGTTGTTATATTTAAACAATTATAAATAAAAAAACACACATAAACAATTCAAAGTGAAATTAGATAATGGATACTCATGTTTTACATTTAAAAATAAGGGAAATTGTATTAAATAATATTTTAAGCGAGTGTTAGAGAGTAAAGCAATCTCAATGTATAGTGGTAATGAAAAGTATTCAGACCTCCTTAAACAAGACAATGACCCTAAGCACACAGCAAAAATAATAACTCTGTGACTGTTCTTGAATGGCCTAGCCAGAGCCCAATTGAGCTATTCTGGTTAGACCTAAAAATGGCTGTTTACCAATGTTTACCATCCACCCTGACATAACTGGAGTGGATCTGCAAGAAGGAATGGCAGAGGATAATTTTTAATTAAGCCTCATTCAGATTACACAATTTGTATTGTTGGTCACTGTGTCAAATCATGTGATTTTGTCTAGAAAATATCTTGATGTCTGATGGGGATTTCTATGCGATCAGTCATCTTGTGGTCTTGTGGTGTCTACAATACACAATCTGTCAACAAGAAGCTGCATAAATTATAAATGTCACTGTAATTGTCTGATTTGTTTAGTGTAATTCCAGTATGCACTCAACAGGCTTCAGAAGTGCCTTGACTACAGTTCATGAAAACAATCCTCTCTTTTTCATTTTGCCTTTTTATAAGCTGTATACCAAAGAGATTTTGTGCTCCTATTGGTCAGTGTCACCCATGTGACGGAACTCTTTAAAAATGACAAATAATAAACATGAAAGACTTTCTGCCATAACGTCATGAAGCATTGCTGACATGACATAGGTTATTTTTCTCTATTAGGGCATACTCACACTATGCTATCCGAACCGTGCCCAGGCCCATTTCTCAGATCGTTTGAGTAGTGTGAGTGCTCTTAATTGGGCTCAGGCACGGTTCAGTTGGCCTGGGCCCTGGCCCGGTTGGTAGAGGTGTGCCAGAGTATGCTTCAATTGGACTTTGGCGTGGTACGCTTGTAGTGTGAGTGCAAAGCACGCCTGAGCCCGAAACTGAAGACGAGACGTGACTTTTAAATGACTGTTTCATATGTGTCTATTAATCATTCTTAGTGTTCAATGAACGCAAACTGTCACAGATTATTAAAGACGCAACCCCCTCACAGCACGACAGCAGCACCTTCAGCAAACCTCCTAATTCCTGCAGTACGAGGACTTTATGATTGTTTATGAGCATCAAAAGTGTCTCATCTGTTCGGCGAAATATTTGATTGCGTGTCACTGCATCCCAAACGACTAAAACAATATAAAGAAATCTCCATTGTGCTGAACCAGAGCACTTCTTAAACTGAACAGCGCATCATCGATGACGTAAGCGTGCTTAGGCCTGAATGTAATGTGAGTGCGGGTAGTCGGGGGAGACGGGAGGGGGGACAAGCGTGGTTCGGCCAGATTCAAGGCAACTGTACATAGTGTGAGTACGCCCTTACACACTGCACATGAAGAAACAATCAAATCTTCCAACCTGATGCCCATTTGTTGTTTATAAATCCCCAGACAACCTATGTCAAGCAAATTGTGTCGAAATCAGGAAAATGTAATCTAAATGCTGCTTTAACATTAACATAAACATTAAACTTACTATAGTCACGAATTGTTCATTTTTAAGGGAATAAAAGCAAAGAAATATTACACAACAAAAATAATATTAGTGTACATTTATACTGAATATTAAATGCAATATCAACCAATATGGTACAAATTTCTTGGAAAAATATTGAAAAGTAATTAATGTTATAACAGCATGTTGAGCTAGAGCTGATTTTGTATGTTTACCTAAATTGCTTGTCTTGTTTTTTTTTTTGTTTTTTTTTGTATAAGCTTCTTACACTTTATAGTTTTATAATTGTTTATTAATTGACATCCAACCAAAAGGAACAACACAATGCTTAATCATATTTTTGCTGGCTATAATGTTCAGGATTGTTTAAATCTCAAAAGAAGTGAAGTATCATGTGTTGCTCAGGTGGGATTTTGACTTCAACAGAGTATAATGCTTTTGATGGTTCTGTGCGTCTCGTCTATCATATCTGATATTTATTTTGTATTTTCTATTGGATTTAAGTCAGGCGATTGGCTGGGCCATTCCACAGCTTGTTTTTCTTTCTCTGAAAGTATTTGAAAGTCTCCTTGGCTGTGTTTTGGATCCCTGTCCACCCTGGTTTCATCTTCATCATCCTGGTAAATCAAATCAAATCAAATCACTTTTATTGTCACATCATCAGCAGCACGTGTGCTATGATGAGTGAAAAGCTTAGGTGCTGGCTCCAGACAGTGGAAAATACAGACGCACTGTACGCAAATACAGTGCAAATACAACAACAGTGCAAAAAACAGACAGTGCAAATACAATGACAGTGCAAAATACAGACAGTACAAAATACAAAAACATACTCACAAAAAAAAACAAGACAGTGTAAATTTGGCAATGTTGACAGTGATGCATACGATGGATAGGTGTACACATAGTTGTAGGCAGTATTGTTTAAGTATGGATTGGTTAAAGTGCAGTGCATGCTACATCTTTATGGTGTGCAGTGTGGGGTATGGGAGAGTTTGTGTGGGGTGTGTTAAGTGTTCATTAGCCTGATAGTCTGAGGGAAGAAACTTTCCTTCAGTCGGCTGGTGCGTGACCGAATCCTGCGGAACCGTCTGCCTGAGGGTAGCAGAGAGAAAAGTCTATGGCTTGGGTGGCTGGAGTCGCTGATGATTCTCTTGGCTTTCCTCATGCACCTCCTGGTGTAGATGTCCTGGAGGGAGGGAAGCTCACCTCCTACTACACGTCCAGCAGTTCGCACAATCCTATGTAGACCTTTGCGATTGCTGCTGGTGCTGTTCCCGTACCAGGTGGTGATGCAGCCAGTGAGGATGCTCTCCACGGTGCAGGTGTAGAACGAGCGGAGGATGTGGGGGCTCATTCCAAACCTCCTGAGGTGCCTGAGGAAGAAGAGGCGTTGTTGTGCCTTCCTTAACACTGCATCTGTGTGAGCAGTCCATGTCAGATCCTCAGCGATGTGTACTCCAAGAAACTTGAAAGTGCTGACTCTCTCCACTGGTGTCTCGTTGATGGTGATGGGAGTGTGTTCGTTCTTCTCTCCTCTGAAATCCACCACCAGCTCCTTGGTTTTTCTGATGTTGAGTGAGAGGTGGTTTTCCTGACACCACTGCGTCAGAGTGTGCACCTCCTCTCTGTAGGCCGTCTCATCATTATCTGTGATTAGGCCCACCACCGTTGTGTCATCAGCAAATTTAACGATGATGTTGGAGCTGTGTTTGGATGTACAGTCATGTGTGTACAGGGAGTACAGGAGTGGGCTGAGAACACAGCCCTGTGGAGCACCAGTGTTGAGGATCAGTGTGGATGAGGTAATGTTGTTCATTCTGACCACCTGGCGTCTGCTTGACAGAAGTCCAGGATCCAGTTGCACAGATTTTTAATCAGCTTCTCAAAGCACTTGCTGAAGATGGGTGTCAGTGCAACCGGACGCCAGTCATTCAGGCATGTGGTTTTAGCTGATTTCGGTATTGGCACAATAGTAGCTGTCTTAAAGCATGTGGGAACCACAGACCGAGAGAGTGAGAGGTTAAAGATGTCCATGAAAACCCCCGCTAGCTGGTGTGCGCATGCTTTAAGTACACGTCCAGGGATGCCATCTGGGCCCGTAGCTTTTCGGATGTTCACGCGACGGAAAGATCTCGTTACATCCGCTACAGAAACAGTGAGTGTGCTGGCAGTTTCTGTATCGGCCGCGGGAGCGCGCTGTGTGTGCGCGCTGTCCTGGGCTTCAAAGCGGCCATAGAACGAGTTGAGCTCGTCCGGGAGAGACGCGGCAATGTTCACAGTGGTGGATTTGTTGCTTTTAAAGTCCGTGATATAATTAAGTCCCTGCCACATGCTCCTTGCGTTATTGGTGTTAAATTGACCCTCTATCTTGTCTTTGTATTGACGTTTTGCTGCTTTGATCATTTTCCTGAGGTTGTAGTTTGCTTGTTTTTGTTCCTCAGCATTTCTGGATTTATAGGCGTAAGTTCGCACTGATAGGGCTGTTCGAACTTCGCCGTTGATCCATGGTTTTTGGTTAGGGTAGATACGGACAGTTTTTGTTGGGACCAAGTCTTCTATGCACTTTCTGATGAAGCACGTAACTGTGTCTGAGTACACTTCGATGTCGTCATCAGAAGCTGCCCGGAACATCTCCCAGTCAACGTCATCAAAACAGTCTTGAAGTATGGAATCCGATTGGTCCGACCAGCTCTGAAACCTCCTGAGGGTGGGTGGTTCCCGTTTCAGTTTCTGCCTGTAAGCAGGCAAGAGCAGAACAGAAGAGTGATCTGATTTGCCAAATGGCGGGGGAGGGATTTGTAAGCATCCTGGAACGGAGAGTAGCAATGGTCCAAAATACGATCGCCACGCGTGTTAATGGTGATATGTTGAAAGTATTTTGGAGCGATTTTCCTGAGATTGGCGTTGTTAAAGTCTCCTGTAACAATAAACGCTGCCTCCGGGTGTGCGGTTTCCTGCTCGTTTATGCTCCCATACAGTTCTCTGAGCGCCTGCTCTGTGTTGGCTTGAAGGTGGATGTAAACAGCCGTAATAATGACCGATGTGAATTCCATTGGTAGCCAGTATGGTCGACACCGAAGCATAAGGTATTCCAGATCAGGAGAACAAAATGATCTAACTGGGTGTATGTTTCTCTCATCACACCATAAGTTGTTAATAAAGAAACAAACACCTCCTCCTTTGCTTTTCCCTGTGAGTTCTTTCGTTCTATCCGCGCGGTGCAAGGAGAACCCCGAAAGTTCAGCAGCTGTGTCTGGTACCTCCGCAGATAGCCAGGTTTCTGTAAGACAGATAATGCAGCAGTTTCTTGTTTCCCGTTGGAAGGAAATGCACGCCCGTAGCTCGCAAAGTTTGTTGTCCAGTGACTGAACGTTAGCCAGCAGAATGGTGGGGAGCGGAGGTCGAAATCCACGGCGTCTTAGTCTGACCAGGACGCCGGCTGTCTTTCCTCTTTTCCGGCTGCGTTTGCGTCGTCGCCTCGGTTGTGTGGTCCAGGCAAAGGGCTTTGATTTTGGGTTTGTAAACAGAGCGTCGTTGAAGAACTCAAAGTCCGGTTTTCGGTGTGCGACAAGGGAGCCAATTTCTCGAAGTGTGTGTCTGTCGTAGGCAATAAGAGTGTGTACATCCAGCATGAAAAACAACAAAAATACAAGTAAAACATACAAAACACAATGAAGTTCGCTGGGAACTCGCAACATGGCGGCCATGCTCGGCGCCATCTTGGATTTCGAATGTAATGTAGATGTTGGACTGAAGCAGCTAATATTCAGCTTCTGTCTGGTCTTTCACTGCCTTTCTCCACCTTCCTTTCTTCATGTGTTTAATACTTTTTCCCTGTGTCATTTCATTTTATTACACATTACTTAATTTGTAATCTAATTAGATGTGTTTTCTTTGCATGCATGGGTTTCTCTGGTTATAGCACATTTAGAAATATGTTTTCTGAGAAAAATGTTGATGTTCAATACTTACTTCCCCCACTGTATGTGAATTAAATCTCACTGTCTGTCAGCAATTGTTTAATTAAATCTTTTTTGATTATTTTTAGCAGAAACATCTGAGAAGCTAACATGAGCAACACAAGCCATGACGTTTTCCTCCAGGGGTGAGTGACGCAGTTTACTATGTTACTTAACTAGAGATAATCTAGTCAAGCGTGTACATATGAACTCAGAGGTTAATTCTATCTGAAGACCCCAGTCATTTCCTCTGATCTGGTCTGAGTGATGTGTTTCCTGTTTAAATCATCTGTGCTTTAGGGCACAGGCAGAGAGAGAGAAAGAGAGAGAGAGAGAGAGAGAGAGAGAGAGAGAGAGAGAGAGAGAGA
>CAIGQZ010032287.1:12441088-12456911 GCA_903798205.1 Danio tinwini | reverse complement strand
ATCTATCTATCTATCTATCTATCTATCTATCTATCTATCTATCTATCTATCCAATGTTCCATCCATTCTGTCTTAATGTTCAGCATAAATACATAAAAAATGTAAATGTCATCAATGCTTTCGTTTAATTTAGACTTTGATCATCCCATGCAAAATCAATATATGCAATTACGTAAGCAGATCTAACCAATTGTACCTCCTGCAAACCTACTAATTGGATTTCTTCCATTCCTCTGTGTTTTCTGCACAGGCTCAATCTGGCTTCTTATGAAAGATGGCGTTCTGTTTATAGAGTGGGCTCAGTCCTGTGTTCGGGTTGCTATAAGGAGCATCTCATAAGAAGCCTCTCAGCTCCTGTCTACTCAAGAGAGTCGTGTTCTTTGCAAAGCCATCCGAGGGTCACTGCTTTTATTTATTTCTTCAAGGTCAGATTTGAGGAGAGCAACTTCAAG
The DNA here is from genome assembly GCA_903798205.1 of Danio tinwini. Classification (NCBI taxonomy): domain Eukaryota; kingdom Metazoa; phylum Chordata; class Actinopteri; order Cypriniformes; family Danionidae; genus Danio; species Danio tinwini. Next base: position 12,456,459 of record CAIGQZ010032287.1, on the reverse strand, counting down.
GAGTTCAATATCAGTCTTTCCTTGAGAGAGCTCCGGTTTTCTATATGGTCTGGTACTGAATTAGTGATGTATGATGCCAGACGTAACAAGAGATGTATGTCCAAGACTTTTGAATGGGCACTAATAATAATGTAATGTATTTCCACCTAATAGTGTGTATAATTAAGCTGTTCTATTATTATTATTTTTTATCTAACCTTTACAAAGTTGCTCAGATCAATTGATACTGTGAATTTCATGCATCCTACATGAAAAATTACAGTAGAGATTTATAGTAAATACTACAGTGTTTTTGAACAATACTTTACTTATGTACTAGAAGTTGTCTTTTGTATTAATTCTGTAGTTGCTCTGGTAATATAACAACTCTAGGAAATAAACAATGAAGTGAAGTGTAGGGAGTAGGGAGTATTGTCAAGTATGGTGATCCATTCTCAAAATAGGTTCTCTGCTTTTGACCCATCCAAGTGTACACACACAAGTGTACAGTCCAATAACCTGGTAATAAACTGTCAGTATTTTTTTGTTATTTTTAATATATAGAGACTTATTTCTCTATATATTATCTCTTATGCATTATATTATTTTAAAATTAGGTTAGATATAGGTTGTGATGTCAGGTGACCAGTTAAATGACGTTGATATTTGGTTGATATTTGATACTAGGTTGCGTTGGTATCCAACATCTTAAGTCAATGTCAGATTGACACAAATATTGACATTTATTTATCAGATATAAAACAACCAAAATCCACACAATGTCAAGCTGTAGCATCATTAGACATTTATATTTGGTTGTTTTTAGGTTGCGTTGAAAAGTGGCCAAAGTGCAACATCTATTCGGCATTGGACACTGACGTCAAACTGACGTTGGGTTTTGATGTCAACCCGATTTTCATTTCCACCCAAAATGCAACATCCTACAACTTTGAGGCGTCAATCTGACGTCATGTTGACATCCTGTGCCTGCTTCAACTCTTGTCCAGACCAGAAATCGAACCAGCAACTTTTCGATTACAAGTCCAACAGCCTAACCATTAGATCCCAACTGCATAATGTATCCTTTGTTAGTGTACATTGTGAAATGTTCTGTGTATGTTTGTAATGAGACAACAAATGTATGTAGACTGTTGAATTTGTGTATAATGCATGTTTATGCATTGTGTCGTATCACTCTATTGCAACTTGTTGCCTGCTTGGCCAGGACACATTTGTGCACGGAGTTCGCATGTTCTTCTTGTGTTCCCATAGGGCTCCAGTTTTCATCACATGTTGTATGCTGTTAAGGTAAAAGTGGCAGTAGTGTCTGTGAATGGGAGGGTGTGTGGGTGTTTCTCCTGCATAAAACATATGTCAGCATAATTGGTGTTTCATTCCGCTGTGGCGATCCCCAATAAATTAGGGACTAAGCTGAAAAAAGTGAGTGAGTAATGCCAATAACCTTTATTATGCTGATCTGTTTATGTAGAGGTTGATGTTAATTTCTGCCTGTGTTTTCATAGTTTTCCATCTCTTTCTGTTCCTAGTGTCGAGTATACTTATAATATAGCCAGTGGTGTAAAGTAGCTAATTACTAATACTCTAATTACTGTAATTGAGTAGTTTTTCTCAGGAATTGTAATTTACTGAGTAGTTTTGAAAATGTGTACTTTTACTTTTCCTTGAGAACATTTTTAGTGCAGTATCTGTACTTTTACTCCACTACTTTCTTTCAACCTGCAGTCACTACTTTATTTTTCTTGTCCATGGGGATTAGAAAAATCAGTCCTGAAATTCCTGTCCAATCAAATCTCACATACCGTAGAAGGTAAATCGCATCATAATCAACTACCTCAAGACATGTGTGCTTTATAATTGCAGCAAACTATTTGGAAGTATTAAAAGTGTCCATGAAGATGTTCAAAATCTTTACACGCATTGACCCAGAGACTGATGAGAAGATGACGGATGTTTACTGTATGATGACCAAAATGGTCTTTAACACCCAGCAGGCACAGGACGTCAACATGACGTCTGATTGATGTTAAACCCTAACGTCATGAGGACCGTGCATTTTGTTTGGAAATGAAAATCGGGTTGACATCAGAACTCAACGTCAGGCCAATGTCCAGTGTCCAACCTAAAACCAACCTAATATCAATGTCTAATGATGTTACAGCTTGACATCAGAATCAGAATCAGAATCAGAATCAGTTTTATTGCCAAGTGTGCTTCACACACACAAGGAATTTGTTTTGGCAACAGAAGCTTTCAGTGTACATAAAGTGACGAGTGACAACACAAAATTAAATACAAGAAAAGAAAAGGCAATAAACATTAAACAGAGATGCAGTTAGTCAAAAAGATCTGGATGTTGAATGTATGTACAGATATGTTGTAAATATACAGGTTATAAGGTGCTGTGTACAAGTGCGTATGAGAAAGTATTGCACGTTTATTGCACAGTAGGGGAATATTTAACTGTTCATGAGGTAGATGGCCTGAGGAAAGAAACTTTTCCTGTGCCTATCTGTTTTTGTGCTTGGTGCTCTGTAGCGACGACCAGACGGTAACAGTTCGAACAGGTAGTGTGCTGGGTGTGAGGCGTCCAGAGTGATTTTACGAGCCCTTTTACTCACTCTGGAAGAGTACAGTTCTTGAAGTGTAGGAAGGGTAGTGCCAGTGATTCGTTCAGCAGTCCGGACTATTCGCTGTAGTCTACGGAGGTCGGTTTTGGCAGCTGAGCTGAACCAGACGGTGATTGAAGTGCAGAGGATGGATTGGATGACAGCTGAGTAGAACTGTACGAGCAGCTCCTGTGGCAGGTTGAACTTTCTCAGCTGACGAAGGAAGTACAGTCTCTGCTGGGCTTTCTTTACAATGGAGTCTATGTGAATGTCCCACTTCAGATCCTGAGAGATGGTGGTGCCCAGGAACCTGAATGACTCTACTGCAGCCACAGTGCTGTTCATGATGGTGAGTGGGGGGAGTGCAGGGGGGTTTCTCCTAAAGTCCACTATCATCTCCACTGTTTTGAGCGTGTTCAGCTCCAGGTTGTTGTATCTGCACCATAAAGCCAGCCGCTCCACCTCCTGTCTGTATGCAGACTCGTCACCGTTCCGGATGAGGCCGATAACAGTAGTGTCATCCGCAAACTTCAAGAGCTTAATGGAGGGGTCTTTTGCAGTGCAGTCGTTTGTGTACAGGGAGAAGAGCAGTGGGGAGAGAACACATCCCTGGGGGGCACCAGTGCTGATGGTGCGGCTGTCGGATGTGATTTTGCCCATTCTGACTAGCTGTTGTCTATCTGTCAGAAAGCTGGTGATCCATTGACAGACAGAGCTAGGGACAGACAGCTGGGTCAGTTTGTTCTCGAGCAGTGATGGGACGATGGTGTTAAAGGCAGAACTGAAGTCCACAAACAGTATCCTTGCGTAGTTCCCTGGTTTGTCCAGATGTTCTAGGATATAATGCAGTCCCATGTTGACTGCATCATCCACAGACCGGTTTGCTCTATAGGCAAACTGCAGGGGGTCCAGCAAAGGTCCAGTGATGTCCTTCAGATAAGCTAGCACCAGTCTTTCGAATGACTTCATGGCCACAGATGTTAAGGCAACAGGTCTGTAGTCATTGAGTCCTGTGATCTTTGGTTTCTTTGGTATTGGGATGATGGTGGAGCGTTTGAAGCAGGATGGAACTTTGCGCTGTTCCAGTGATCTGTTGAAGATCTGTGTGAAAATGGGAGCCAGTTGGTCCGCACAAGTTTTCAGACAGGCTGGTGAAACACCATCTGGACCTGGTGCTTTTCGTCTCCTCTGTTTACTGAAGATCTGACGCACATTATCTTCACTGATCTGAAGTGCCGGGGTGGAGAAAGAGATGGCAGGAGGTGTTGATGGCTGTTTACTGAGGATCTGATGCCCATTATCCTCACTGATCTGAAGTGCAGGGGGTGAGAGGGAGATGGCTGGAGGTGTTGATGGCTGTGTAGGGAGATGATCCGGGTGGGTGTGAGGTGTCTGGTCAGAGGTGTCAAATCTACAATAGAAGATATTCAGCTCGTTTGCAAGATGGTTGTTGCAGTCGATACTGGAGGATGGCGTTTTATAATTTGTGATGTCTTTCAGGCCTTTCCATACTGATGCAGGGTCATTGGCAGAAAACTGGTTTTGCAGCTTCTTGGCATAGCTTTTCTTGGCCACACCAATCTCCTTTGTCATTGTGTTCCTGGCCTGATTGTATAAAATCCTGTCCCCGCTCCTGTAGGCATCCTCTTTTTCATGACGAAGCTGTCTAAGTTTTGGTGTAAACCATGGTTTATCATTGTTAAATGATAAGTAGGTCCTGGTAGGGATGCATAACTCCTCACAGAAACTGATGTATGATGTTACAGTCTCTGTGAGCTCGTCTAGGTTGGTGGCTGCAGCTTCAAAAACACTCCAATCAGTGCATTCAAAACAGGCTTGTAAGACCTGCTCTGTGTCGTTGGTCCATCTCTTAACAGTCCTTAATACTGGCTTAGTAGTTTTAAGTTTTTGCCTGTAAGTTGGTATAAGATGAACCAGGCAGTGGTCGGAGAGTCCTAAAGCTGCTCTGGCGACAGAGCGATATGCATCCTTTATTGTGGTGTAGCAATGATCCAAAATGTTATTGTCTCTGGTGGGGCATGTGATGTGCTGTTTGAATTTAGGCAGCTCGTGTGTGAGTTTTGCCTGATTAAAGTCACCGAGAATGATAAAAGCAGAGTCCGGGTGTCGTTGTTCAGTCTCTGTGATCAGATCAGACAGCTGTTGTAACGCAGTCCTCACGTGTGCTTGTGGTGGAATGTAAACACAGACAAGAATGAACGAGGAGAACTCCCGCGGTGCATAAAACGGCTTACAGTTAATGAAAAGCGCTTCCACATCAGGACAGCACATCTTCTTTAACACAGTTACATCCGTACACCATCTCCTGTTGATGTAAAAGCATGTCCCACCACCGCGTGTTTTGCCCGTTGACTCCGTATCGCGATCTGCTCTGTACAGCTGAAAGTCCGGTAAGTGTAATGCGCTGTCCGGAATGGCTTCGTTTAGCCAGGTTTCTGTGAAACACAGCGCAGCAGAGTTGTTAAAGTTCTTGTTTTCGCGTGAGAGCAGAAGTAGTTCGTCCATTTTGTTAGGAAGCGAGCGGAGATTCGCTAGATGGATGCTAGGCAGCGCTGTTCTGAAGCCGCGCTGTCTCAGCCTGACGAGCGCGCCAGCTCTTTTTCCTCGCCGCCGGGTCTTGTATTTCTTCCACAAAGCAGCTGCTCCGCCGATGACAATGTTCCGCAAAACGCCAGAGAAATCAAAATCCAGTTGGTGATTAGTTGGTGTGCACTGCCGAATGTTCAGCAGCTCATCCCTGGTATAACTGATCGTGTTTGATGAACATAAAACAGGACAGACTAACAGAAATAGTGCAAACACTGAAGAGCTCCACACCAAGGCAGCCATCCGCGGCGCCATCCTGAGAGTGAATTGACATTGTGTGAACGTTACCTCTATGACATCTATCAGACATTGGATTTTGGTTGCCGTATCTGATGAATAAATGTCAGCATTTGACGTCATGTATGACGTTGGTTTAAGACAAGGTTGTCCAAACTCGGTCCTGGAGGGCCAGTGTCCTGCATATTTTAGTTCCAACCCCATTTAAACACACCTGAACCAGCTAATCAAGCTCTTCTAGGTATACTAGAAAGCTCCAGGCAGGTGTGTTGAAGGAAGTTGGAGCTAAACTATGGGACACCAGCCCTCCAGGACCGATTTTGGACACCCCTGGTTTAAGATGTTGGCTCGACGCTGGATTTTGGTCACTTTCTAACAACCTTAAATCAACCAAATGTCATTTGACGTCATTATTGGACATCAAAGTAATGTTGTCCTTAGCTGCTGGCTTGACAACTAATTTTGGTCACCTGACATCACAACCTAAATCTAACCTAACTTCAATATAAATGTCTCATGATGTTGTGTGCCTGCTGGGCAATAACTAAATGCACTACAGAATGTTACGTTTACACACATGCACAAATTACATGTAAACACATTAGCTTTTGACAGCATAATACTGACTATTTACTACTCTTGAATACTTTTAAAAGAGTTACTTTTAATCCTACTTTGAGTAATATTTACAGCAGATATTTTACTCTACTTGCACTACATTTTTAGGCAAGTAATGGTACTTTGACTTGAGTATGATTTTTCAGTACTCTTTCCACCACTGAATATAGCCTATTGTTAATTCCCAATACAACTCAGGAGCAAAATGGGTTACTCTGGTGGTATTAAAATAGCTCAATCATTCAGAAAGAGATGTATAGAAAGAAAGTGAGCAGGCACTGGCACAAGCTGCAGATCATTAGAGCAAAGCTCATTAATATTTATGACCATTACAAATTCGGTCAAAACCAAGCTTTTAATTCTAGGGGTCATTTCTGGGATTTCTGGAATCTTCTTTTAAACGAACGCCATTCCTTTTCTTGCTTACCAGCTGACCGCTTTACCTCCGTATGGACGGCTTTCCCGCTGATACCAGTTTAACTGGTAGCTTGACATGTACGTTGGCGGACTTGAGACGTAGAGCGGAGTTGACCGCGACAACAGGTTTCAAGTCCAGTGAAAAATGGTTCCAGAAAGCGTAGTAAATAACAGGTAGTAAAGTAAATAACAGGGTGAGAATCTGAAAACGTGGTAAAAATTAGGGGTCTTTTCTTTTTCTGAATTGCTTTATAAAACACTGTTGTTGGGTTCAGGGAAGGGGTGGGCGCGTCAATCTGTGCTTTTTAAAACACTATTGGTTGGGTTTAGGGAAGGGGGAGAGTGGGTCAGTCAGTTGACAGCGGCCTCTGGTGGATTTATGTGAGAACAGCAGGTGCGAATGGCCCTCACAAGAGAAATTTGAGATCTGAAAAAGCGTACACAGCGGTCTGCAATGTTCCAAACCTCCTGGGATGCATATAGGGGTACAACATCACATGTGCAAACTGTTGTAACTCCTTCACCTGATTTGGATGTAAATACCCTCAAAGTAAAGCTAACAGTCAGATAAAGCACATCTTGTTTCATTTCAAGTCCATTGTGTTGGTGTATAGAGCCAAAAATGTTAGAATTGTGTCGGTGTCCAAATATTTATGGACCTTACTGTGTTATTACCTCTCAGTAGGAGATTCCTTGTGAGATTCCTTGTCCTACATATAAATGTCCACATAGGAGTGTTTTTTTGATTTCTGATCACGAAAAAAAACAAGTGATGTCTTGTAGACTGCCTTTTTTCATCTTTTGCTCCATCTGGCTTGTGTCTACCTTATTAGCACCTACCTGTTAATTGGTGATGTTCTGATGGTGTCCAGTACAAACGCAGTGGGACGCGAGCCTTTGGAGGTAAAAATAGATGCACAGATTTCACCTCATGCTGGCAAGCCGTAGACGAAACACCACAAAATTATCTGATGTTTAATTGGCTCTCCACAACGCTGCTCTTGCTGTGCTTTTTTCTCCCTTCTGAGTAATCAGTCATTTCACTAAAGAAAAAAATCCTAATCAAGATTATACTACAGTTTATTAACATCCTTAAAGCAAAATTTATTTATCTGAAAAACCCAAATTGGCTAAGACAAGAAGACTTGCATTGAAAGAATGTGTTAAATAAAGCATTTTCTTACCCCCCTGGTACGTTTTTTTTTTTTTTTTTTTGGTTTCAAGTATAATGATCAGAATGTCACAAAATAAACTTGGAAATGTAAGGATTTTATTTTTTTTATCTCATTTTTTGCTTTTGATAAAGTTTCACAGTTTAAATGACTTTAAATGCAACTGTTTTTTTTAAGTAAATAAGTAAGTATTCTGCCTATATTACATGCAAAGTTTGTCATTAAAAATACTGATCACACTTTATTTTAAGGTACAGTTTTCACTATTAACAAACCATTACCTATTATGTTTAGCTCAATAAACTAAAAAAATTGCTGTTTATTAGTCATTATTAAGGTAGCGGCAGTTATATTTAGGTAGGACTAGGGGCAGCACTGGTTAGCACTGCCGTCTCATAACAAGAAGGTCGTTGGTTCGAGTCTCAGCTGGGCCAGTTGGCATTACTGTGTGGAGTTTGCATGTTCTCCCCATGTGGGTTTTGTCTGGTTGCCCTCTAAGTCCAAAGACATGCCGTAAAGGTAAATTGAATAAACTAAATTGGCCATAGTGTGCGTGTGTGTGTGTGTGTGTGTGTGTGTGTGTGTGTGTGTGTGTACTGGGTTGCAGCTGGAAGATGGATATATATATATATATATATATATATATTAGGGTTTAAATGGATTTAGATTTTTGGAAGTCGACTTTTATCAAAGTTGTCGACGTCGACTAGTCGTTTGTGACGTCATCAATAAAACACAAGATACAAATGTTTTGCAACACACCACAATTTGTGATTTATTTGCAGGAAACATATATTCACATGCTGTTTAACAGCTCATAACACACTGCAAAAACAATGCAACATTACCAAAAACTAATTTTAGTGCAAAACAAATGTATTGTCAACACTTTCATTTATTTAATAATGCAACATTAGCACCAAAGCTAATTTTACTGCTAAATAAATGCAGTCAACACATTTATCACTGCACATTCTAGTAAGAATGTAACAATAACAGATATTTTTTGTGCAGAAATAATGCATATGTCTTCAGCACACAGATTCATGTGAAGTTATTTCATAAAAAAAGACAAAGGCTGTGACGTTAAGCCTTATTACACTCAGAGACTTGCTTAGACTCTTGAGGAAGAAAGGTGATTTAAGTGACTTTGAACGTGCATGGTTGTTGGTGAAAAACAGACTGGTCTGAGTATTTCAGAAACTGCTGATCTACTGGGATTTTCACGCACAACCATCTTGAGGGTTTATAGAGAATATATCAAGTGAGTGGCAGTTCTGTGGGCGCCAGAGGTCAGAGGAGAAGGGCTGGTTCGAGTTGATAGAAAGGTAACAGTAACTCAAATAACCACTTGTTACAACTGAGGTATGCAGAAGAGCATCTCTGAATGCACAACATGTCAAACCTAGAGGCGGATGGGCTACAGCAGCAGAAGACCACACCAGGTGCCACTCCTGTCAGCTAAGTACAGGAAACTGAGGCTACAATTCAAACAGGCTCATCAAAATTGGACAATAGAAGATTGAAAAAGCGTTGCCTGGCCTGATGAGTCTCGATTTCTTCTGGGACATTCAGATGGTAGGGTCAGAATTTGATGTCAACACCATGAAAGCATGAATCCATTCTCTCTTGCATCAACGGTTCAGGCTGGTGGTGGTGGTGTAATGGTGTGGGGGATATTTTCTTGTCAACTCCACAGCCCACTTGAGCATTGTTGCTGACCATGTTCATCCCTTTATGACCACAGTGTACCCATCATTTGATGGCTACTTCCATTCCATATATATATATATATATATATATATATATATATATATATATATATATATATATATAGCACAGTACAGTATATACTATACATTTTAAGTAGAAATAAACAGTCAATATCATAATAATAATAATAAATAAGCCACTATTTTATTGTCAGAATTTATCATTAAACCAGATTTATTTATCATAATAATATTGTTATTATTATCTTAGAATGTATTATAATAACAAAAACATCAATAAAAGACAGTAGCTAAACCAATAACTACATAGTTTATTTATCATGCTAACACTAAAGAAAAACATGTTCACATCACTAATTTGACAACACAGAAAGTGCGATGCTACTAAATTAACCATTTTTCCAGCTTGTGATAAAAAACACTGACCAATCAGAATCCAGTCTGCTTTAAAAATATAAAAAAGAATGAAAGAATAAATAAATAAACAAACAAATAAATAAATAAAAGCATTAAAATTGTCAGGCAACAAAACTACAGCATGCATGTTCTCCCCATGTTGGCGTGGGTTTTCTCCAGGTGCTTCGATTTCCCCCACAGTCCAAAGTACAGTGACCCAGTAGTGCAAAATACAACGCATTAATTTCACAACGCAGAAACATTAACATCACAAAGCAGAAACATTAAGATCACAACGCAAAAACATTTCAAAAAGCAAACATTAATTTCACAACGCAGAAACATTAATTTCACAACGCAGAAACATTAATTTCACAATGCAGAAACATTAATTTGCAGCTGCGTTGTGAAGTTAATGTTTCTGCGTTTTTATTTTTATATTTCTGCGTTGTAAAGTCAATGTTTCTGCGTTTTCATCTTAATGTTTCTGCATTTTCATCTTAATGTTTCTGGGTTGTGAAATTAATGTTTGCTTTTTGAAATGTTTTTGCGTTATGTGATCTTAATGCGTTGTGTTTTGCACTACTGGGCCACCATACCAAAAACATGCACTATAGGTGAATTGAATAAACAAAATTGGCCGTAGTGTATGTGTGTGAATGAGGGCGTATGGATGTTTCCCAGTACTGGGTTCAGCTGGAAGGGCATCTGCTGTGTAAAACATATGCTGGATAAATTGGCAGTTCATTCCGCTGTGGCGACCCCTGATAAATAAAGGGACTAAGCTGAAGGAAAATGAATGAATGAATGAAAACTACAGCAGAAGGATATTGTGAACACTAATATATATTTATCATTATGCATATTTTTATAATTAATTATTGGTGTTGATGTTTCATTTTAGAATAGAATAGAATAGAATAGAATAGAGTAGAGTAGAGTAGAATAGAATAGAATAGAATAGAATAGAATAGAATAGAATAGAATAGAATAGAATAGAATAGAATAGACTTCGGATGAGCTGTTGTTGGAGTCATGTTTGATGGAAGTGACTTTCTGGTCTCGGCAGTGTCAGTGTGTCGTCTTTCATGCTGATTAGAGCCCAGTGGGGAAGATCTCTTCTGTAAACACCTATAACCATCAACCACCACAGCCAAACAAAGGCAAGGGCTTTCTTCAATTGGTCTCACAGCTAATGATCTTTCTTTTGTCTGTGTGTTTGGGTGTTGTTTTCCACAGCTCTCGGGATGCATTTTACAAGAGAGCAACAATGATCCTTTTGTTGTATTGTGAATTTGCACAGTACTGTTTGCCATTGCTATTATGTTTTGCAGTTGTTTGCGATGCACAATAAGTTATTTAGATACTAGGGGTGTAACGGTAAACTAAAGTCACAGTTCGGTACTTACCTCGGTTTTGGGGTCGACGCAGTTACGGTACAACAGGAATAAAAGACAAATCTCCAGTGCTTTCTTTGTCTGTTTATTTTAAAAGGCAGAAGTGTTTTGTCAGAATCAGCTACAGAACTGATGAGCTTCTTGTGAAAGTACAAAACACAATAATGAAAAAATAAATCTTTATAATTAAGAAACTGCGTATTAAACTTTCAAATATAAAGCTCAGCTCTCTCTTAAAACAGTAGATAATCATATTTGAGTATTAAATTTAAGATTCAGTAAGCTTCAAAAGTGAAATCTCCTAATGAAAATGCTAGCACTGTCCATCCAAGAGCAGGTGCAGCGAACAATAACTGTTCAATATTAAGTGTGTGTGTATAGAGAAGGGATCACTTGCTCACAGAATGACAATGTGTGCACAAGATGGCACAGTATCTTATATTTCCATTGTTTGATGGACATTTATGACTTTTTAGCGACTTTTGCAGAACTTCGTTTTTTAGATGCTGTGTAAAAAAATTAAATGATTTCCACTTTCACCCATAGCAGAGCTCATTTGTCATACTATCTGTTTCATAGCAGTGGACCAATCAGAAGAGACGAATTCGGATGTGGGACTAGTGTTGCAAGCTTCTGTTTACGGTAGCAAAATGGTGGAACTACAGTGGCCGGGAAGTGCAGAACAACATTAAAAGTGTGAAACACTTTCACGAAGCTCAAGACAAATTTACATTTTGGAAAACATTTTTACCTATCAGAAGAAACAATTACATAGAAAAAACTATTTTACCAAGGACAAAACTAATTTACATTTTAGAAAGAAATTTACAAGACACAAAACACTTTTACCAGTCCCGAAACAAATTTACAATGAAAGATACTTTACGGAAAGGGAATGTACCACACACCAGAAGTGACGCGGAATGTCCCACACACCAGAAAATATCATCTTGTGTGTGACTTTGTAGACACAGTTTAACTCGAATCTAAAGCAAAAAAAAAAAACATGGTTTGACCAACTGCGATAAAACATTGTTTTGTCATTTAGAGCTATTCTGTGAAAATATCAGTGTGAGAGTATTTAAAATCATGTAAATGCAAGTACGTGGAAACAAGTTAACACAAGTTTACAACCAAAGCACAGCATATGTTAAAGATAAAGATATCAAAACCGACTTCAACATTTTGTCCTGAATAGCCAACACAATAGCAATTCGTAACTTTTTGAGTTAGTGGCTAATTCGTATGAGTTTGTACAATCTAATGTGTACAATTAAGTACGATTTGCTCGGCCCCCAGTGACGGTTGGGTTTAGGGGCGGGGTTAGGTGCCACACAAAGTGTACCTTTTGGTTTGACTGAACTCTACTAGGCTCCTAAACTGACAAAACGTAAAATACTTATATTTCCTCATAAGATCAGGCTGGAATAGTTCAGTTAGATAGGTCTATTGATCCTCTTGCTGAACTTTTTGACTTGGGTTTGAATCCTGTTGACGACATGACGACATGTCAATTATAATTATTTATTTACATATATTTTGGTTATATACTGTTCTGCCACACAAATATTAAAATCAATAATGTTTACTATGACACTGACACCAAGTAATAAGAATATTTCTTTGGTATGGGCATGTTTTGTTGCTGTGAAAAAGTGATGAATCTGTCAATCTGCCAACGTGAATAGTTTGCATCTGGAAAGGGTCACCCGTTAACACGGTCACCAGTTAAACCGTAACACCGGCTTCGTTCAGTTTACTTTTAAGAGTCCTCAAGCAGATGTTTACACCGTGTAGACTTGACATCATGTCCACGATTACAGCACACAATTGGCCCTTGTTAAAATATTGAACACATTGATGCAGTATGTCTGGTGTTTCCGTCTGGTCTGCGTCTTTATAAACTCCAAACACCAACCACATGTAAAGCAAAATTGGTTAAGCTGCTCATGTGTTTGCCACAAAACATCCCTCGACGGCAATTTATGTTCAATCACCATAAACTTTATTTATGCCATGTACTCCACAACACGTATTTACCACGCTTACCACCAACGACAACAATGACCGCGTTGTGTGGTACATTCCCTTTCTGTAATGAATCTGTCATTGTAAATTTGTTTCGGGACTGGTAAAATCATTTTTCCTATGTAATTGTGTCTTATGATATTAAAATGTTTTCCAAAATGTAAATTTGTCTTGAGCTTCGTAAAAGTGTTTCACACTTCGTAATGTTTTACACTTCCCAGCCACCAAACAGAATCACTACCAAAGGGCATAAAAGCACAAGAGGCAAAACTCTGTTGTTAATTGGGAAATAGACACTAGAAAAAGCCATCTGGACACCAGCACAAATAGGCAGAAACAGACAGAATATTTCAATGGAACGTTCTATTTAGTTTAACTTCTTGTTAGTGTAGGTTCTTTGCAGCTACTGTGAGTTGCATCTTGTGTTTTCAGATGCAAATATTGTGAATGGCTCCTCAGTTGTTGAACTGCTGTGGTATTTTCTGTCTAACTCCAGTGATTGCACATCTGGACTGACTGTATTCATTGTGGGAGTGCATAGTGATCCTTGTATGCTAATGGTTCAGGATGAATACAAGAACATTCATTCATTTTATTTTCGGCTTAGTTATTTCAGCCTTTATTAATCTAGGGTCACCCCAGCGGAATGAACCACCAACTTTTCCAGCACATGTTTTACACAGCAGATACACGTCCAGCTGCAACCCATCACTGGGAAACACCCATACACTCCCATTCACACACATACACTACGAACAATTATGCTTACCCAATTCACCGATTGTACATGTCTTTCGGACTCTGGGCTAAACCGGAGCACCCGAAGTAAACCCCCGTGAACATGGTGACAACATCCAAAGTTCACACAGTAATGCCAACTGCTGTGAGGCGACAGCACTACCCACTGCGCCACCACACCGCCCTACGAGAACATAGCCTACACACACCAGGGGCGTAAATTTAGCATGGACGCATCCCCACCGTTATCATCAACTATTAAAATGTCCCAAACAATAATTTAATTTACTTAAAAAATAGCGCTGTCAATATTAACAAGCCGAAAGGGTTATATCTCATCTCTCCTCGAGTCGCACCGCCCCCCAAACACATATGAACATTGTGATTGGCTGTGCCTTTCCCTGCTGTCGTGTACGAGAGGCTGTAGCAGTCCAGACAAGCAGCGAGCGCCAAAACAACTCCACCGGAGAATTTCCCATGCAAGAATAAGGTGTGTGAGGTGCGTGTCACACAAGTGAGGATGGCGCCCGCAAAAAAAGAGGTGGACATAAGAAGCTCTTTTCAACGAAAAGTGTAAGTCAAGCACATAAACTCAAGTTCGCCACAGAATGAGTCCATCATAATAATGTCGCTCGAGTTTTCCCAGCTTTAACGCACAATCTATCATTATAGCAGGCTGAAAGTCTGCATAGTATGCCCTGAAAACTATCTGCAGAATAAACAGCTAAATGTAAAAGTATATGATCCTTGCCAGTTCTCCTAATCTGTCAGAGTAACGCATGTCAATATCGGTAAAAAAAAAAAAAAAAAAAAAAAAAACTAAACTAAATTGTCAGAAAAATACAGCCTGTGCTTCATATTTGATATACCTATATATGAGACACGTTTCATTTACGCTATGGCTAAAATAAACAGAAGTCTTTATTAAACTCTATTTTATCAGTTAATTAACATTATTTTAACATCAGGCCCGTGGTCAGCTTATTAAGAGGGAGTGCTTATTACTTTTTATGAAAAACTGAACCTTTTTGCAGTTATTCGCCTGATTTTCTATTTAATTATGATCTAGTTTTCATTGTAGTGACATAAGAACAATTTTTTAGCTGGATTATATTGTCGGATGCGTCATAACCACATTTTAGGATGTACCAAAAATATGTATCCTGCTATTTTGTCAAATTGCTTATCACACTATTTTATTATTTTAAGTATTTATTTACAAATGTGCATTTAAATTGTATGATTTATATTACAGCTTTATAAATAATGAAATTTTTTAATAAAGAAATATAAAAAAAGATGATTATTTTTAGACAGCACTTAGAGGCTTTTATATCTGAAATCATCATACAGATGACAGTATTGGCATTTTACAAGACACACACACACACACACACACACACACACACACACACACACACA
>CAIGQZ010032287.1:12420028-12431088 GCA_903798205.1 Danio tinwini | reverse complement strand
ATATATATATATATATATATATATATATATATTATCTGACCTATTTCTAAGAATAATACTATTAATTCTACAGTATTTTTATATGTAATTGTAAGATTTTATAATCATCTTTTTAAAGAAAGAGCAAACAAATAGACAACAGAATCAAGACATTTCACATGGCCTGTGAGACAGGAATGATAACACAGACAAAGTGCTATGCTTTCATTTAAGGTCAAATTTATTTCAAAGGGTAGAGCCTTTATAATAGGCCTATTAAAAGCCTCCCGCACAAATACATGAATACTTCATTTCTGGGAATTCGTTGTTTTCAATGGTTAATATGGAAAAACATATTAAAACAAAATTACTGTCAAGAATGGTCAAAACACTTTTATTTTTTTATTTATTTATTTTGCCAAGAGCTCCGCTTGCAAAAGGCAGTAGCCTACAATTCAACTTTAGGACAGCATAGATATTAAAAACATGATATGCATGATACATAAGACTTTAACTAACTAAAGACAAAAATGTGTATAATCTTTCAGTAATATACAAAAAAGATTTTTTAAACACAGTATAATGTTTTAGTATTTTTTTTATTAATGAATGTTTTTTAAATAATTTGACATTATTTTAATAATGTAAAATAAATGTAATTTAAATAAAATAAACAAATAAAATAAATATTGGGATACAATTGTTGACTACATCCTCCATGAAATCTAACATCAAGTCATTGTTTTTGTTATTAATTTACATTAGAGGCTTTTCAAAAGTTTCAATTTCTAATAAAAATATATTGCATTTTGGTAACATTATACTTCACAAACTTTTTGTGTGTGAAAAAGAGCAAATGACATATTTTAAAGAGAGCCTGTAATTAATATTTCTTTGCCCGAATAACATGTCACTAACATCATACCAAAATTTAAGAGAGACTTCTAAAAAAGATAAGTCTGCCTCGCGTATTTTATAGCCTACTAGAAACTATATAAATGCCTTTTACGTTTTTTAGTATGGGATGGGGTGGGTGTCCCACGCAAGGCGATGATTATCTTGGGAGTCAGATCCACCCCTGCTTTATTTTTTTATTTTTAAATAATAATAAAAACGTGCTCCATTAAGGATTCCCAGGCGCTCACGGGAAATGTAGTTCATTTCGAAACAAAGAGTCTTTCTGCTCGTTGAACAGAACGTGTTCAAAAACTACATCTCCCAGAAAGCCTTTCAGAAACGGAAGCGACTTGGAAAAACTAAAGACGCATGGCAAACTTGTGTAAAATGTCACAGCACGGTACCAAGAAACGAAAATTAGACAGAAGTACAGAGGATTACATGTACTTTGACAGCTACTCCGATGTCACCATTCACGAAGAGATGATTGCAGACACGGTGCGCACGAACACCTACAGAATGGGCATTTTTAAAAACAGTAAGTCAATAGAGGGGAAAGTGGTGCTAGATGTGGGAGCCGGTACCGGCGTTTTGAGCTTATTCTGCGCGCAGGCAGGAGCCAGGAAGGTGTATGCGGTGGAAGCGAGCTCGATTGCCGATCAGGCTGTGAAAATCGTAAAACTGAATCAGATGGAGGACAGAATCGAAGTCATAAAATCAACACTAGAGACGATCGAACTAGCCGAACAGGTGGATGTGATTGTCAGTGAATGGATGGGCTACGCGCTCCTCCACGAATCCATGCTGAACTCTGTCATCTTTGCCCGGGATAAGTGGCTCAAACCCGGCGGCCTCATTCTGCCGAGTCGCGCGGATCTTTACATCGCTCCCATCAACGACGTAGTGGTGGAGGGCAGGCTGGATTTCTGGAGCACCGTTAAAGGACAGTACGGCGTGGACATGTCCTGCATGACCGACTTTGCCAGGAAGTGCATCATGAACAAAGACATCACCGTGAATCCGGTGACGGTGGAAGACGTGCTTTCCCACCCGTGCAAATTCGCCGAGTTGGACTTGAACACGGTCACACTCGAGCAGCTCCGGGATGTAAAGGGCTCGTTCAGCTGTGTGTGCTTCGGCTCGTCCTCCATCCATGCTTTCTGCGTGTGGTTCACTGTGACTTTTCCAGCCGAGGAGAAGGCCCTGGTGCTCTCCACATCCCCGTTCAAAGCAGAGACCCACTGGAAACAGGCTGTGCTGTATCTGGACGATGCTGTGGACGTGATGCAGGACACTAAAGTCGAGGGCGAGATTAGTTTGTATCCCTCTGAGGAGAATTCGAGACACATATGCATCCGCGTGGACTATGTGATAGGTGAACAGAAAAAGCACTCCAAAAGCTTTTCTATTCCTGACCAGTATTTAGAAGTTAAATAAACACAACATACATATTTTTTTAGTTATTTCCCTGGTCAAAATCAAAGGAATGCTAATGGATTTTGCAATCAGTGTCATGTGATTAAGTAAGAAAAATATGATGCTGAAATTAATTTCCCCTCATCTTATAGTAGGGTCTTCTGTTCACAATAATATTATAGGTATAATAATAAATTAGCATTCCTTTTGGATTGTTTGTTTTCCCTCTTGGTTTCACACAGAATGACACTAAATTATTTTTCTCTATGCATTCTTGGAGTTGTATGTGAAGTGTTTCAACTTCTGTCTGATGACAGCACATGAGCAGTTATTATAAATAAACTGCTTGCTTTAGCCCTGTGATATTGCTTTGTGTTTAAAGAAAGAACAAAAATACTTCGAGTCCATATGTGATCAGATAATTTTAATGCCTAGCTTTACAAATACTTAGTAGGGCTGCACGATATTGGAAAAAACTGATCTTGTGATATTTAGTTTAGTTTTAGTTATTTTAACAAACTCATCTTAGGCCATTTGTGCGATTTGACCAAAATTGAATTACTTGATCAATCATCACATGGAATTCAAGTTGATTAGACAAATTGTTTTTGAATAACTTGCGAACAAATATATTGTAAAGCTTGTGAAAAATGACTTTAGGTGTTATCTCTGTAATGCATTGATGTATAGGGTAAATGCAGAGCTAGTGTTTCGTCCCATACTGATAAACTTCCGGTGAACGGTTATTTGACTTTTTCAATTTTATACGGTTCCTTTTACAGCATCAATGCTGTAATGTAAGTAAAATATAATCCGTTAAATAGACTTCAGCATTCATTTAGTTGTTAAAGTGTAAGCTGAGATGAAACAGCCATTTACATGCACGCACCTGTCAGGATCAGCAGAAGAGCGCAGAAACGTCATTGGAAATACTAGAGTAAAATAAATGTAAATATTTTAAAGACATGGCACGGAAAAAATGTATTTAATGCGGTGCTGCTTGTACATTCTGAGACCCACTTCATAGTATATATCATTTAGGCAGTGAAGTATGTTGATTTTTTTTTTTTAAAGGAAAACTGACCTTAAACTGCAATTTTATAACAGTATACAGTTCTCTGGAAGCGTTTGACCCAGGTTACCGACAAATTAAAAGTCCTTCTGCATATACCCTATAGGGTATATGCCGAAGTATGCTAAAGGACTTTTAATTTGCCAGTAACCTAGGTTGAGCACTTCTGGTGAACTTTATGCCATTGCAAAATTGGCGCGTTTAAGTTCTGTTTTCTTTAAAAATCAGCGATCTCCACTGGCTGAGTGATATCCGATATAAAGTGGGTCTTAGATTGTATATTTATCTATTTAACTGATTGTATTTTAATTACATTACAACATCAATGCTGTAAAAGGAACCATATAAAATGGAAAAAAAAACTCACAATAACAGGTCACTGGAAGTTTATCAGTATGGGAACAAGACTAGCTCGGCATATACCCCATTCACACTAAACTTAGTGTGTTTTATGACTGAGGTTAGCTACAGCGTTTCGATGCACTGTCCCCTAGTGGTCCAGAGATATAAATAATAAATTGCTTTTTTTTGCTCATAATTTCTCAACCCTTTGTCCAAAATTCATAAAATTGATCTCTTTACATCCGGCTGAGCATGCCGAGTCTGATGACGTCTGATTTTTCCAGGTCAGCCATTGTGTCTGTCGGCCATTACATACTTCAATTGTATTCAAAAACTCATTGCTTTACTTTGTCTGATGCTCCTTACTAACCTTGTTGCTTTTGGCCTTTGGACTGCTTTGCTCATTTTGCCTCTAGGCTGCTTTGCTCATTCTGGCTGTGGACTGCTTGGCTCCTTAATTGCTGCTTGCAGCTATATTATTGATTGGAATCATTTGTAGGGGAGTGCATCTGCACAAAATAAACAATATTTTACAAATAAAATAAATTAAAGCACAGATAAAAACAACAAAACACAGATTAAAAACGAAATAAACTGCACTTTATGGTTTTCAGTTGGAGTTTAACATTACTGAAGTACAGAAATCCAATAGTCAAATCTAAAAAAAATAACCTTATTGTATTAAATAATTCAACACAATTTATGTTAATGCCGCAAACTTTATAATTTCTTGTGACCAAAAGGTTTAAATTACCTTGAAATCTTACAGTCACAAGCCTTAAAAAAACTCAGTGAAATCAAATACTTTTATATTATTAGATTAGTGTTAAACTTCACTAAGGACATGTGTTTTCTGGTTAATTATAATCCCATCATGACATTGCAGATCCTGCGATGTTACTATTGCAGATTCACGCATTGGCATATCGATGATGAAACGATATATTGTGCAGCCCTAATACTTAGGATCTTATCTTCCTTAAATCTAACTTAATCTAGCAGTCTACGAGTTGACATGTAGTTTCAATGTTACTTATATAGTCAACATTTAAAGGGGACCAACCATTAAAACAAACACAAAAAGTCTTACAAATAGGCTGGAAATTTAACAAATAGGGTTTGTCAGCCACTGAACCAGATATTAGTTTTAGTCTGACACTTTTTTTTTTATTTTGTATGACCCTAAAATGCTGTTATTGTAGTACTGAATTGCCAAAACAGATATTACTGTGCTGTATAAATGGTCCCATAAAGTAGTTATACCAAATAACTAATACATTTTTACCACCAGTAATACAGTTTTTGGTTGGCAGCCCACTAATTGGGCTTGCTCAGCTTAAATCTATTTTATTGTAGTAAGAGAAATGGACAGAATATGGTCCACTGTGGACAATTTGTTTAATCATGTTTTTGGAACATTGTTAGCAGTTTGGCAAGCAACAGTTTTCAGCCAGATAAAGCTTAAAAGTGTATTTTGACTTTTCTTTTCATGCACATTTAACTTTACTTACAAATAATGGTTTGCTAATAACAAATTGATGTTATAGGGATAGTTCACCCAAAAATGAAAATTGCCACATCATTAAGTCTCCCTGTGGTTTTTAACTTTAATGAGTTTCTTTCTTGTGTTGAACACAAAATAACATTTTGTGAAAAATGCTGGTTACTGGGAGACTCGTTGACTTAAAAAAAAATGAAAAAAATAAATCATTGCCAGCAATTTTCAAAATATCTTTTGTGTTTGACAGAACAACAAAACTAAAATAGGTTTTGAACAAGTGAAGAGGGAGCAAAAGATGACAGAATTGTCATTTTGGGGTGAACTAATCATTTAAAGTTACGGTAAATAAATGCATTTCAGGACCACATGATATAAATAGTGCACAGTTTTGTGCGAATTACAAGGGGTTTGGGTTCTAATTAACACTTGATCCCCCCTGAAGGACATCAAAATAAGATGCAGGGTGGGGTGGGCGGAGGGGGTATGTCAGCCCTTTAATAATAATAAATAGCTTTCTTTAATATTAGTTTTCTTAAATATTAATAATTAAAACATTCTACATCTAAGACCCCTCATAAGGGTTCATACCACTGTGATGCATTCAATCGCGCCCAACAATGGTAAGAAAAATATCATTCTACAGTCTGATACTATCAAAACACATTTCTTGTAAAATAGGTGTTTAAATTTAGATATAGTTTGGATGTAGTTTGACCAATAATAACCTTTTAAAACAGTCAGTAAATATTCCTCAAAACACTGAAGACATTTTATTAATAAATATGAAGTAATTTAAATACATTTATAACATATACATTTATACATTATTATACAGTATACATTTATAACATGTACCAAATTACTACTTACAAAGTTGACCCCCGTGTATATATGTATATATATATATATATATATATATGTTTATATATATATTGACGAAGGCTGAAAACCTGTAACTATTGACATCCATAGTAGGAAAAAAAATACAAAATATATTTACTGTTTAACAGAATAAGAAAACTCATAGATGTTTGGAACCACACGAGGGTGAGTAAAACATTTTATTTTTTGGGTGAATTATCCCTTTAATTTCAAGTCAGCATTTTAACAACACATTCGAGAGACAAACATATTTATATCCATGGCTCCAGATGATAGGCTAGCTATTTTTCCATTCAAAGTTGTGAATGTACTTAAAATATTGTAAATCATTATCATTTCTGCAAGCTGAGAGACTTTGTCCCTTTGCTTCCATAGTAAATGAGTTGCATCTCATGAGCGTGCAGCAGACGACACACAGAGAAACATACTCTCTCCTGTTATTTTGTGTTTGGAGGCAGTTCCTGATGTCTGTGTATAAGAGTTAGGAGGTAACTATACAAAATAATTTTGAGGATCGACTATAGCTCAAGTGTTTGCAGTATTATTAAAACCACATTTAATATGGCAAGAGAGTATATTGGTTTACTGGTTAGTGTTATCCAATCGCATCATCTGTATAGGTATACAGTTGGTAAATGTGTTTCCATAGATTTTACAGTTGCAATCAAAATTATTAAACCCCCTTTGAACTTTTTTTTTTCTTTTTTAAATATTTCCCAAATTATGTTTAACAAAGCAAGAAAATTTCACAGTATGTCTAATAATATTTTTTCTTGCAACGTATCTGTAAAATATTTTTTGGGGAATATTTTTAAAATAATTAAAATTTTACAGCAGGACTAATTATATTGGCTTCTGTTTATGCACATTAAAGCCACACAATTATTCATACCCCTGGGGTATGCATCTCAATGTACATTTACTGTTAGTAAAACAGGTACATTATCTTTTCTGTGAGAACTTTTCTTTAATTACCTAAACAGTGTGGATAAAAGGAGCTCATCAAAATCACCAGTGATCTGTAGCAAAGTAATTTCTTAATTTACGTATGTAAGCTCATTGATTTGAACGATTTGCTTTCAGAGCCTCGTTTGGTTTGATGCCTTTTATTTAACACCAATAGATGAAAATATCTCCCCATATTTAAGAATTAAATGCATCTAATTGAATCCCCCTAATAATAGCTGTGTACAGTAAGGGGCAAATTAAATGATCTGTGTCTGTCTCCTAGACAGCCTCAATGAGTTTCATCCACAAAGGCATATCATTTTATCCAATACATCCCACTGATATGTTAATGATGTTACTGTAAATAAACCAAAAGGAATCATTTGCCGCCTGCCAGTTACAGTAACCAATATTTTTGATCGGCGAGAAGACAAATTGGAAGCATGATATTGACAAATCCTAATTTAGAAGACCAGATGATCCCAAGGTGGTGGGCGGATCTCCATGGCCAAGTGACAATTTGTCATCATTATCATTAGCAGGCCGGTTTGCTTTCATTAGCATAGTAAAATAAGCCACAGAGACAGAAGGTCTCTTGTGGTGTGAAATTTTCCCTCAAAAGAATTTTACATGGCAGTCGATTTAATCAAGAGCAGCTAAAAACTCATTTTAATTTTGAGCCGTTATTATGTTTACTTAGTGGTTTGTGTGTGTGTTTTTTTTTTTTTTTGATGAGATCAGTTTTGGAGGAACATCGTCTGCTGCTGTGAATATAACTTTTTCTTGTCAGTAAACTTAAGCTGAGGCAAGAGCTTGAATATAATGGTTCATGATTACAGTGCATAGCTTTTAATGTATTGAAAGATACCTTAAAACATGCCAATAAGGCTTTGATTTATTTTACATGATGGCTTTGCATACTATTTATTTGCACTAAAAGCTGAATAATGACCCCTAAACTCTGGAATAGCCTTCCTGATAATGTCCGAGGCTCATACACACTCACGCAGTTCAAAACTAGATTAAAGACCTATCTTTTTAGCAAAGGATACACTCAGTGAATTACATAGCAGTATGACGCATGATGTGCCCCACACAGGATTTTGCTTCTTGTTTTTTATACACTATGAACAGCAGCTATGCTAATTTTTCTCCTTATTCTGTATTTCCACCTGGGGGTACTCATCCCAAGACCCTCAGACTATGCAGCGCCACTGATGCGATCCAAGACCAGCAACCAGATTATCCCAAGGTTTTCATAATCCTGGACCAGGCTGTATCCTGAGCAGCTGCTGTGGTGGTCATGGAAGAGTGGAGAGCATGAGACTGATTCCTGTGATGCTGCAAGGACAGACGGGTCTTCGCTGAGGTCCAGCTTCCTGCGCCTAGACTGCAGCTCTGCACAAGAAGTTTGGCCATAGGAGAAATGGTCATGCCCAACTGAGCCATGTTTCTCTCAAGTTTTTTTTTTTTTTTAATCTTCACTTTTGCCAATTGGTGAAGTTTTTTCCTTGCCGCTGTCGCCACTGGCTTGCATGGTTCGGGATCTGTAGAGCTGTGCATCGATGGATTTGCTCTTCAGTGTTTGGACTCTCAGTAGTGATTATTAGCCCACACTGACCTGAGCTAAACTGAATTGACACTGTTTCAATTTACTATAATCTTCTATGTAAAGCTGCTTTGACACAATCTACATTGTATAAGCGCTATACAAATAAAGATGAATTGAATGAGTACTTTGAACTTACTCCATTTAAATTGAAGTAATGAGGTATTTAATCAACTCATTACCTTTAACACGGAGTTCAAAACGCTTTTCAAATGAGTAGAATTAACTTTCAGTCAATTTTGATGATATAATGATATATTATTGATTATCTTATTTAGTAATGAATAGTAAATGAATTTATATATACACTGTCAAAAGTAATAAGTTGACCTTACTTTAAAATCCAACAGTCAACTTTATCAAATTAAATGAGTGTAGTTAACTCAAAATTGACAGAAAGTTAATTCTACTCATTTGAAAAGAGTTTTGAATTCAGTGTTGAAGGTATTGAGTTGATTAAATACCTCATTACTTCAACATAAATGGAGTAAATTCACAGTACTCATATCGTTTTTTTAACTCAAATGGTTTGTTGCAATCGGTTTCCGCAAACGGTTTGAGTTGCCTTAACTTATTGGGTTATACAGTATTCACTTGTTTTGAGTTCTCTTCATTTATTGGATTTTACTGTGCTCAAATTGCTTGGTTTACTCAAATGGATTAAGTTCACAGTACTTGTTAGGATTACTTTTCGAATTAAAATGGTTTGCTGCAATCGGTTTTCTCAAATAGTTTGAGTTTAACTTTTTGGGTTTTACAATGTAGAAACATTGAGGAAACGATTGCCTTAAAATTTCTAAGTAAAGTAGTGTATCAATTTTGAGTGAGCATAACTTAAAACTGTTTGTATTTACAACTTCATAATGAAGTAAACTCTTAATAAAGTACATTGACTCAAAATAATCTAAGATTTATTATGCTTATGTCTTATTATGCTTAAGTTTTAATTCTTCCACCTGTTCCCTCATCACCATTCTCTATCATTACCATGCTTTTGACAAATGACCACTCAAAACTTGTAAAAACATATTATTGTAAGTCAAGATCACTTAAATCTATATAGTTTAACAACTTAACATGCTAAAAAGTTGGGATTACTTGTTTAAATACTAAATATTATTAGGTGAACAAACTTATAAGTTAACTGCAGATAATTGTATTAGTGAGAACAGCTATTGCATTTTACAATGTGTGTGTACTATACTGATATATATTATTATATATATGGCTGCATGGTGGCGCAGTGGGTAGCATGTTCACCTCACAGCAAGAAGGTCACTGGTTCGAGCATCAGCTG
Source organism: Danio tinwini (assembly GCA_903798205.1). NCBI lineage: Eukaryota > Metazoa > Chordata > Actinopteri > Cypriniformes > Danionidae > Danio > Danio tinwini. Next base: position 12,421,145 of record CAIGQZ010032287.1, on the reverse strand, counting down.
GGTCAGTTGGCGTTTCTGTGTGGAGTTTGCATGTTCTCCCCGTGTTGGTGTGGTTTTCCTCCCCCACAAGTCCAAAAACCTGTAGTATAGGTGAATTGGGTAAGCTAAAATTGTCTGCGGTGTATGTGTGTGAATGAGTGTGTATGGATGTTTCCCAGTGATGGGTTGCAGCTGAAAGGGCATTTGCTGTGTAGAATATATGCTGGATAAGTTGACAGTTCATTCCGCTGTGACAACCCCAGATTAATAAAGGGACTAAGCCGAAAAGAAAATGAATAAATATATATATATAAAGCTATATATTAGGCTAAATCCAACATGTTACCGTCTATATAAGGGTTAAACCATCTGTGGAAACATCTCACCTCATAGTGATCTCTCTTCATATTTCTTTCCATGTGACAGAAATACGCTGGACGGAACAGATGAAACTCAATACTCTGCTCAGATGTGAGAGACAGTGATGAGCCACACGAGAGACACTCATCAATTCTCGGATAACTGAAAGGTACGACAGCACTGGAGGATGCTCCCATTGGCCGATGCAGTCACGTGATTGCCTGTCCGTGTCAATTGCAGCATCAGAGAGCTATTGAACTTTATGATAGATTTTAAGATGCATGGTTGCGCTGAATATCAAATGGTAAACACATACGGCGAATGTGAGCTAGCTGTCTATGGAAAAAAGGATATCAATTGATTTTTAAAGTGTGTTTAGAAGTTGCACAATTTGTGATTTTATATCCGATAGCCTTATTCTCTTAAGTATAGATTTTTGAGGGGTTTATGGTTTGTTGTTGACATGTGATGATGATGATTATCTGAGGTGATTTTGGTCAGGATTGAGTTTTTCTTTTTTTAATACATGAAATATTCTGTTCAGTAGACCATCCTTTAAACTTTCTTTTACATACAAGCAGCATTTAGGTTTTCAAATGAGTGCCTTGACCTCCCCGTCTGAACTAATGACTGGCCACTTTTAGGTTAAATGATCCGTGACAGAAAATGTGTCTTCCTTCTCCATCACTAATTTAGATGTGCAGGTGTGAATCAGAGGCAAGTCACAGGAATGTGCACATGCTAATTTCACACATGCAATGAAGCATAACAGTTTAGC
>CAIGQZ010032287.1:12389994-12415028 GCA_903798205.1 Danio tinwini | reverse complement strand
TATCCCTCTAGCTATTTACAGTGAAGAGATCCTCACGCCAGACTATATATATATATATATATATATATATATATGGACAATATCTGCAAACCTTCTCTCTTAATTGTAAGCACTGTCTTCTGTCCTGTTTGTGTCTTTGCTAAAGACCCATCTGAGTTTTAAAGAGAGAGGGGGAGAGGATGAGTGGATGTGTAAAAGCAGAGTGTGTGTGGAGTGTCCAAGTGCGTAATCTTCCACAGCCATCATTTCCCGCCGAACGCTCGCTGTATATGCGCGTAAGGGAATGTGCAGGAGGATTTTCTTGGGGCGCGCGGTTATAATGCCTACCATTCGTGTCTGAAACGTCGAGGAAATTGTGAAAAATATCGCAAAAAAAACTGTCTTTTCGTTAAGAAGGAAGTCTTGTTTTTGGGATATAGGGCGGTTGAAAAACAAGCCGTCAGGAGGAACCGAGACTTGGCTATTGAAAGTTTAGTGAGGACGGTTATTGGCTCTGAGGTGACTCACGAGATTCACAGAAGAAAACACGATGAAGAAAGAGAGATTGTGGGATTTGTGAGTTTATTTTGTTTGGGATACACGCAGGGGTTGGATTTGTGCTCGTGTTAGTGGCTCTGGAAACATTTCCTTTGAAGTTTACCTCAGAAATTTTCCGCTTCGGTAACATCTCGAGAGACGTGGCACGAGACTTAAAGATTAGATTGACGTGAGACACCTTTCAGTCGCTGTGTTTAGTCAGCCCGTTTAGTTCGGGTGGAGGTGGGGGATTGCGTTTTTGCCCCGAACTCATCACATTAAGATTAACAAACCGTCTTTAAGAGGATCCTCTATGGTCATTCATGAACTTGTTGAACACCCAGTCTTCAGCGGGACCCTTCACATCGAGAGTGAATCTCATTAACGTGAGTATTCGTTTCCCTTGTGTTAAGTTCGTGTCGGTTTGTGTAAATATACGTGTCAAGCGTTAGTTATTAATTTAGTTATGTGATCTAGTAATGTGGCTTCGCTGCTGCTTTAACTTTCCGCAGCCTTCATTTGGAATAATCTTTGGTTTATTAACTAGCAATGAGCCTGTTTAACCTGATGTAGATATTCACTAGCCACATTGTGTAACCTGGGGAAATGTTATAAAAGTAGACAAATGGGCGAACCGAATATGATTCCAGCACCTTGGACAGCGATTTTACCATGAGAGAATGCGAATGAAAGCGCCCCCTTGCGGCCGTATAGCGTATTTTTGTGTTTCAATGGCCAGGTTGCTTTCACGCACGGTTAACTCTTCACCTGCGATGTCCTAATTTGATTTTGACAAAGTAAGCCACTCTACAGTCTACAGAAAATAACATTTCTCTTTAAGAATGACTTAAAGTAATGACACAGTGCTAATTATAACCAACAGAGTTCTATAATGTCCATTGTCTGATTTATTTAGCATGTACGTTTTCTTTAAATGTCAAACTGAATATATAGTCGGAGAGTTTAGTTGCTTTTAGTGTATAATTCACTTCATATTGTTTCTCTGAGCGTTTTTGGTTAGTTTCAATATACCAGATTTGATTTGAACTAATTAAGAAATACATTATAAGTTGCATCTGATGTGCCATGCTTTCTAATAATAAAAAAAACACTATATTATGTATTCATGCAATGTATATAGCCTTTACACTTTAAAAAAATATGTCTGCAAAAATGTTTAAATGTTAAAATTAAACAATCAAATTAAATTTAGTTGTTTGTTTAAATTCAGCCCAAATAAATTGCTTACAACCACTTAACTTAAAAAAAAATCCAAGGAATCATCTTTGAATCCTTTTATTCAGTGTATACAGTATTCATTTCCACCTAAATGTTGTTCATAAAAATCTCTTTCTATAAATATAGAAAGGGTTTTGATACCACAATATATTCTGACATAAAACAACAGATTGTCATTATAAGCATTGCAAGTTGCCTGTACAATACACTCTTATTCCACCTTTACTGAAGTGAAAAGGCATAAAGGTTGCGTTTGACTCATGGTTTGTGGCAAAATAGTAATATGGTGAGTTGTGGGAATTGGAAGTATCAATCATCATCAGCAGTAATGACATTGTAGCTAACATTACAGTTCAACAGTCACCTAAGAAGTCAGAAAAAGAAATAATAGCATGCACTTGAGCTGTGAGCTTTAGTTCGGCGCAAAATTATTCTGAGATAATGATTTCAAGCTTCGTTCTCCAGTGGGATATTTTGAGCAGTCTGACATCGTGGGGAAAAAACTGAATGCCACAGCAGCCTTTTAGGAAAAGTATATTTAATAATGCATAACATGTTCCGATGTCGCAGCAAAGTGTGTGCTTGGCAGTGGAGGGTGACATCTTGAGCGGAGAGAGGACTGTAGGGGAGAAAGTCTGTGACAACACATGCCTTATAGGGACTTTTGTGAGCGGAGATTGAGAAACAAATGCTCGAAGCTAAGCTGCACGACACGAATGCCATTGCTGGAGTCGGGAGTCACCCTGTCAAGCGGCCTGCTCTGTCACACATGAACAAAAAGTGACAGAACATGCCGGAGAGAGAGAAGAAGAGGAAGAGAGGGAGAAGTCAAGCCCGGCTTAACAGCTGCGCTAAGGGAGATCCCTTTCTTCCAAGGCCAGAGACCTGTCTGCTGCAGACAGTCAGATTGCATTATGGGATAGGAGGTCTGCCAGGTTCAGTAGCACTCATGGTGTGCAGACAAACCTGCGCTTTGATTTTGCTGTCGACTGACAGGCTGAGTCACATGCCGCCATCATCCCTCCTTCTGCTTGCAATTGCCACACATTACGATGAAAGAAAGATCTCGCACCTGAATATTAGTTGAGGTGACACGGAGGAGTGGATGGTAGTGCTGTGGAGAAGTCTGGATTAGAGCAGAGATCATCAGACTCTGTTGGTGTATGTGTTGGGCTGTCATGTTTAGGGAAAACATACTCACTCCCTGCTGCACTGAATGTTTATTTATGAGACCTGTCATATTGGCAGGCTGTTTATGGTAGAATCACTGATCCCATGCAGGCGGGCGCAGAAATCCCAGGAGCGCAGATCGCATCGAGCGCTGCACCTCCCTCTCTTTCACAGACTCAGACATGAATGACAGAGAGAGAAACGTGACGACATGAGGAAAGGATTTTGGTTTAGAAGTAGAGTTGTGCAATATTACAACAATATGTACTACCAAAAGTTTGGGGTTAGTAGGATTTTTAAATGTTTTAAAAGAAGCTACTCCTGCTCACCAAGGCTGCATTTATATAATAAAAAAACTAAAAATTTTGAAATTGTGAAATGTTAAATTGTGTGAAATAAAAAAACTGTTCAAAGGTATTTTAAAATTTAATTTAATAATTTATTTAAGTAATTTTAATGATGAATTTTCAGCTTCATTACTCCAGTCTTCAGTCACATGATTCTTCAGAAATCAGTCTAATATTAGTTATTATTGTTATTATTATTATTAATAATAATAATAATAATAATAAGGCAGCACAGTGACACAGTGGGTAGCACAATTGCCTCACAGCAAGAAGGTCGCTGGTTCGAGCCCCGGCTGGGTCAGTTGGCGTTTCTGTGTGGAGTTTGCATGTTCTCCCCATGTTGGCGTGGATTTCCTTCGGGTGCTCCGGTTTCCCCCACAGTCCAAAGACATGCGGTACTGGTGAATTGAATAAGTTAAATTGGCCATAGTGTATGTGAGTGTGTACAAGAGTGTATGGGTGTTTCCCAGTGTTGGGTTGTGGCTGGAAGGGCATCCACTGTATAAAACATGTGCTGGATAAGTTGGCGGTTCATTCCCCTGTGGCGACCCCTGATTAATAAAGGGACTAAGCCGAAAAATTATATAATATCTGTTTAATATATCTGTTTTGTTTAAATGCACCAAAATACATTGTCTATATTCACTGAGAAATGGATACACATTCATTTTCAAAATGGGGTGTACTCAGTTATGCTGAGCACGGTAGATTATATTTTTAAAATTTCAATAAATTATTTGTTCTGAAGTCCTAAATAAAGTTAAAAACATGATTAAGGGTACAATTCTGAGTATGTACTTTAAAATGTAAAAAGGAATAGTCTTTTTCATAGTCAATATATATAAACTATTAATTGATTAAATTTACAGGAATGGTACGATTAGGCCTGTCACAATAATCAATATATCGACTTATCGCACAACACATAGACATGACCTCAATCATTTTTGGTGATGAAATATATATTGTCCATACATAAATACCAATTCAAGCATTCTTTTAGCTGATGTCCAACATCTCTATCTCTATTGGAGGTGTCAGTGATGTTAGTATGGTTAAACAAACACTATAGTTTTTACTATAAATTACTTTAGTGTATTTTCATGTGGGTATCTGACAAATTACAATAGTTTTGATAGCAGATATCGCCGCCTCTGTTACACTTTTACTTTGCACTTTTTTGTTAACATATATTATTATTTGTTTGGGATATATGTTTTCACATTCTGATTCTAATGTCTAATTACTATAAATTAAATATTCTTAAGAAAAAAATATTTGTTTTTTGGAAGAGTGAACTTGCATTGCAATTATTACATTGTCATTCTGGCATTATATACAGTAATGAGTGGCATAAAATGTCTTAAAATGACAATAATATCATTTATCGCAATATATTCTGGTGCAATATATCATACAACACAAAATAGATATCGTGACAGGCTTACATACTATGTCACAATATATATTTTTATCAGTATATGAGATTACTTATAGCTTGATTTGAGATTTTTGTCATATTGCCCAGCCCTATAGTTAGAAGATGGAGGTGTAGAATGTCATTAGAATGATTAGAATCAGACATGCATCTAATCTCGCAACTCTAGTTTAGCAGGCTGTCGTTTTATGAGCACCTGTGAGGTTTAGACATGCAAGCATGCTTCAGTAGCCCAAGGGACAAGATCGAAGTGGACACTAAGAAAGGGAGGGGTGTGTTTCACAGCATAAAAGAGATGAAGGAAATCTGAGCCCACTCTCTGACCGTCAAGGTCATATGAAATCTGTGAATGATTTATTGGCTTAAATATAATATTAACATGCAGCTTACTGGTGAAACTCTTTTTTGTAAATGTATATTCAACTGCAAGTTTGCGTAAAAGGATCCATGGGTTGTCATTTCTACAGGTGCTGCTTTTGAAAGAAATAAAATTAATGTTTTTATAGAGCTAATTCAAAAAAAGGAATTTGCTCTATAAATACATTACAGTATGATAAAGCATGTAAGATGGTTGCAGTGTTTTCACTGCCTTTCATCTAATATGAGGTATACTGTAAGCATCTGCTCTGAAAGTAATTTGACCAGTATTTAACTTTTTTGTGTGAGGAATTGAGTCTTATTATTATGAAAACACATACTCAGATATCTATATCACACCCTGCCAAAACTTCACTGCAAAAAAAATGCTGGGTTCCCCACTATCTTTTTGTGTTAGGACAACATGAAGAAATTAAGTTAACTTATTCGTTTTTACAAAATGTAAAGTTGATTAAACATAAAACAATTAAATTGTCCTAACGTAATCTCAAGAATTGTGTTGTTTCAGCTCAATTTAAACAAGTAGTTTAAACAAGCAACAAAAAATATTTTTTGAGTGTTGGTTTAATTTAAAGAAACTGAAGAAATATTATTCTACAATTATTATGTATTTATATAAATGTATGTATAATATATATAATACATATAATATATATATATATATATATATATATATATATATATATATATATATAAATATCATTTTTTTAAATTACATATAATATAATATTCACAATTTTATTGTTTTTTTCACAATTTTATTGATCTTTGTGTGTTTTTTAAATACAATTATATTAGAAAACAATTAAAGTCTAGAAAATAATAATGAAAAACTAAAACTGAAAAAAAAGAAAAGTTTTTTATAGTAAAGAAAAAAAAATATGCAAATAAGTAACAAGACGATAAGAGATATTATTATACAAAAAATAAAAGCAAATTGTGAATACAAAATGTGTCTGGAAAATATCAGAAAATGACCGTTCTGTAATAGAATGGAATGCTCTATGCACTCAGACTGTTTTAGAATTTGCTGAATTAATTGTATTTATTTTATAGAATACCTAGATGTTCTATATAAAACCTGTATCTAAAATATCTGATAATAACTTAAACTTCTTGAAAAACATTTTTCAAACAACCAGAAATGTTCGAAGAAAATGACATTTTCGTAGAATCAGAAAATGACATTGTTTCTTCTGTAATAGAGCGGAATGCTGCAAACACTCATAATGTTTTAAGGTTTGCAGAATAGAATACCTTCATAATCTACACAAAACCTCTAAAATTTCTTATGACTAAAACTTTCAAAGAATTCTGATATGAAGACAACTTTTATTCAGTTTGTAGACAAAAAACAAGAAAAAAAAAACAACAACAACATAATATTAATAAAAACAGTTTTGTTTACTTTCCCATTAAAAATAACCCTCAGTCCCCATTAAAAAAACTAAAAACTATGTGCTAGAGTAATATCCTCACTTCCGCCTGAGTTTGACTTTTGGCTTGGGAATCTTTCCTTTTTGTCTCACACTTTTCTTCCTGTCATCTCTATACTGCCCTATTGCATTAAATCCAAAAATGCATAAACAAAATCTTAAAAATAAGATAGGTAAATAACATGAAGCTATAGCCCCTGTAGATGACGCATATGACTGCCCTGTAATGGTGGGATTAAATGATGAGATTGTTTGTGAATCCTTTCATCAGGGCCCAATGTTAAACACGATAGATGCCAGATGAGGTGACCTGCCTCAAATCACCTCACTCTGTGTCATAAAGCATCCTACACTCTGCGCCAGCCACATCACTGGAGGCAGCGTAGAATAATTAAGAGGACTCGTATATGGATCATGGAAAGTGATAACAAGCGGGCTTGTGTGATCTTTAATGTGCCCCAGACACTTATCCTCCCTGTATCTCTAATGGCTCATTACACTGTCCTCTTTTCCTCCCTCGTTTTTCTCTCTCCCTCAGTGTCTCTCATTCCTGCACTGGAAAATCTTTGTGACCACCGAGAGCTGCATGCCAAAAGTTTGCCAATATTGTTCACTTAGTTGTCCAACACTATAGCTATTAAATGGCCTGTCCCATGTACTATTTCTCTCTTTCTGTTGTCTCATTCTTTCCCTCAATTTCTCTTCATTTTTTCCTTATTAAACCTGCAGGATCCAAATGACACTCTCTCCATCCATTGTCCTCGATAATGGTCATAGTGATGGATGTGATACATTTTAAAATATGGGTACTGCAATATATTAAGATGAATAAAAAAACTGACCTTTTCAAATTTGACATATTGCTTTAGATTAATTGGCAGGTTAAATGTTGAAGATAAAAGAGACAAATGGATGAATGATGTTTTTGACCCGGTGTTGTTTTTCTGTGTTCAGTCTTAGTGCATTTTTAAAGACATGAGCATTCATTACAGCTCATATGACTAATCTGTGCTTTTCAGAGTTTAAGTACATCTCTGATCCTAATATATTTGCACATATTGAGCCATGATGAACTCTTTGATCCACTGGCACCACACACCCTTTTATTCAGGCAGCTTTGGTCAACAGTCAGAATGTAATTTCATGCTTCATGTTTTTCTAATTGGATATTATGCTCTGTTACAGACGACCCCATTCATCCCCCTGTTGTGTGATTTTACAGTGACAGGAATTGGGTATATTATCCTTTCTGTGCTCGAATGTGCATGAGATCTGCTCTGGTGTGAAAAAAGCTCCTGTTTGAGGGTGGTCCACTGCAAAACTGCGCTCTGATCTGACTCCGCGCCCCATCTCGTTTAGGGCTCGCAAGGTTAATTGATCACTGTGGGGCTGGTGACGGGATGAGTGTGGGGTCAGCATTTGTATTGACTGAACAGACTGATTAACAAGCACTAAAATGCTCCTGGCCCCCACTTTCAGAATGCACATCGTCGTCAATTATCCCCCTGCCAGCCTCCATCAGGAGGAACTGGCAACCTTTGCTCTCTCTTCATTTTGTAGCTGCGCTGTGCAGAAATCAAGCTTTTGCAAAACACACATAGACGACTCTAACTGCTCTATATTGATTTTTCTTAGCAAACAGTCAAAGGGTTACAATGTGATTGAACCTAACAATCATTTTATATTGGAGAAATGATTACACCTTGTGTGATAGGCATATTAATTGGATGCAAAACCAGACCTTCTGATGTAGTGAGAATGAGCACATGTACAGAAATGACGGATACATATAAGAAATTAGGTATCACTTTATTTTGATGGTTCCTTTAAAACATTTTTTTGAATTTAGGTTCTACATCTACATGCATCTACATGCCAACTAATTGCATCTACATGCAACCTAAGCAGACTGTTAGGTTGGGGTTAGAGTTAGTGTAAGTTGACATGCAAAGTTTCTTAAAGTCAGTTAAATGTCTGTTGTAGGAGCAGTATCAGGAGATATTAAGCAGACAGTCTCTTAATACTCAAATGAGAAATAATTGGCATGTAGTTGCAATGCAACTTTTAGTCAACAACATGTGCAATAGGGACTATCAAAATAAAGTGTTACCAGAAATTAGCCCAGTATAAAATCATTACATGCAAATCAAGAAATCAATTAAAAAAATATTATTATTTATTTTACAATTTGAAAAGTAGAGGGCTGCACTGTGGCTCAGTGGTTAGCACTGTCACCTCACAGCAAGAAGGTCGCTGATTCGAGTCCTGACTGGGCCAGTTGGCATTTCTGTGTAGAGTTTGCATGTTCTCCCCGTGTTTGCATGTGTGTGCTCCGCTATCCCCCACTGTCCAAAGACATGTGCTATAAGTGAATTGGGTAAGCTAAATTATCTGTGGCGTTTGGGTGTTTCCCAATACTGGAAGGGCATCCGCTGCGTAAAACATATGCTGGAACAGTTGGCGGTTCATTCTGCTGTGGCAATCTCTGAAATGAAGACTAAGTCGAAGAAAAATGAATGAATGCATTTGAAAAGCTACCATGTATCCAAACTAGATACACTGTAAAAAAAATCTGTAATTTTACAGTTTATTTCCGGCAGCTGGGGTAAAATAACGGTTGTTAAATTATAGAAATTTAACGTAAAATAACGGACATTAAATTGCAGAAAATTCCTTAAATTTAAATTTCTGGTAAATTTCTGTAATTCAACCTCTGTTATTTTACAGTAAATTTCTGTAATTTAAGGGCCGTTATTTTACTTTTTTTTCCAGCACCCCAGCTGCCGGAAATAAACCGTAAAATTACGGATTTTTTTTAAGTGTACCTTGAAGAGAAATGTCAACAGATAGCTTTCTTTATTTGAGTAAAGACCACTGAATAAGCCAATAGTTATATAAGGAAAGCAAAATGTTAATAGCAAGCAAAAATCTTGGCATTAGTTTCTTGTTATCATAGTAACACTATGTAAACGCACCATGTACTTTACTATTATTAAATGCATTTTTTTGATTCAGTATATTTTGAAGACTTTCAGCTATGCAAATATTATAAGACTCTAGGCATGAATCATTTTCTTGCTTTGGTTCTCATCCTTCTTTGTAGTATTTCGTTTGTACTTGGGCTCTATTTCAGTGTATTGTTTCACTGTTCTAAAGCACAACAGAAAAAAGCACAACTTTGGTGAAATGGAGTTTTTTTTCAAACAAATTCTATTACTTGTTGCAGCTTTGTGTTTTCAGACTTGCCTTGCAAAGACCCCTCATACAGTACATCTGAGAGAATGAGTCACTGGATGATTCTGAATGAAACTGAAAGCATTACAAATTTTCATGGGATTGAAAATGAAGAATTCCATGAGAATTCATGAATAATAGGGCATTTTCATGTTCAGATCAACCTTGTGTAAACAGTCAGTAAGGAGGAAAGCATTTGATTCAAGGTGGTTGTGGTTTCTTTGAGCAATATATGCAGTGAAAAATGTAGATATCGAGCCCCTATTCATAATAATAGAGAAAAGTAGTTACTGTTGTGCTTGAGAAGCATTTCACATTATTTTATCCCTACACAACCCTTATACAGACCTCCTTTAGGGGCTCTGAAGCGGCTTCAGCTCACTGTGAGCATCAGATACACGTTTCTATAGTAACTTTTGTGAGACTAACCTCGCAAATTCAATCAATTCCCATACAAAGGGCATCCAAGCAATCATTAGTTTTGCACTTATTCTCTGAATTCTGACCCAAACCATCTATATCTTGTAATTTAATTTAGTGTAACACATAGCTACCGGTCTATATTCAGTATCAAAAGAACATTTTAAGTGGAAGAGGATGGGCCTGCATGGAGAATATGGGTAATGCATGAAAGCTCTCAAGATCACGTTTTCTTTGATGGCCTTTTAGATATTTGATATTTGTCTGTGACGCACACCAGACACCTGACTGGCACCACCTCAGAGGAGTTGACGTGCTAATTTCCTCTTGCTGTCAAATTCTATCCCCTAACTCATATTCACCATCTCCTCTTGTTTTTTTTGTTTTTTTTTTCTGTGCAGAGTGAAGATGCCAAGCTGCAACAGAGGATGATTGACAGAAGGCAAAGCTGAGACGGCTGTCAGTCAACATCCAGCCAGAGAGTCGATTCATCAGAGTGTCAGAAGTCCTGCTCTCTCTCTCTCTCTCCAGCCCAACCGATCATTTCGTCTTCTCTGCCTCTACTTCTCTTATCTCTGCCCGCACCCCCGACCCTGCCTGCTGCCCTGCCTCTTCCCTGCAGACGCAATAAAGTCCAGAGGTGGAGAAAGAAGGATCAGGCCTGATGACCTTACAGTGACCAACAGGACTCTGGCATGCTTCCGCACCTCTTCTGGCCCACATTCAGCAAAACTTGGATTATTTGGTAAACCATCTCATCTTTTGGTATATCTCTAGCTTTTGTGCATCTTTGAGAAAGAGGAAGCAGGCAGATACGCTTCATCAAAGTGAATTGACTATTAGATAAAGGAAGCAGCCATGATTTTCCCACTGTTCCTAACACTGCAAGCATCATGGCTGACTGTGTGTCAGGCCACGCAACACTACCCCGCAACCTGGGGACACTACGACTTGTGCAAATCACAAGGCTACACGGAGGAAGGCCTGACCTGGTATTACATGGCCTGTCAGCCTGAAGCCGCAGACATGACCAAGTACCTAAAAGTCACTCTTGAGCCACCTAACATCACCTGTGGAGACCCACCAGAGACCTACTGCACTTTGGTGAGTGAACAAATTACATAATTTCAGTGTATATTCTACTTGGTATGACTGCATATTAACTATTTTATTAATTTATATGCTTCCCACTTGATAACTGAGGTTAAACAGTTACAGTATGCGGATATGCAATGAATTTAGGAAATAGAATGCTTCGAAGAACTTGACAAACTCGATTTCATTCATTTACGCCATTTGAGCGCTAATAAGGAGCACTGCCACCGAACATCAAGTTTGTATCAATGTAAATGGCATCCACTTTCTCTGCAGGATCATTGACTGTTTCAATTTATATGGTTAATTATCTCGTTTCGGCTTTGGTGGAAGCCTTCATTAGGGTCTTTGTGAACGAAATGCTGTCTGTCATGAGCATTGAAAATGAGACCGAGAATAGAGTTAGAGACGGGAAGAAGAGAGAGATGGATGAAAGAGGCACTATTAAAAAAAAATCTGGCTTTCTTTAATGAGGTGAGCTGCGTGTCTTTTATGGGCAAGTCTAAGTGTTTAATTAGGAAAATGTCATTTACGCACAGTGTTCTGTGATGCTCACAGCTGGCCCGTACTATTAGAAATTAGTTAATGATTCTCAATGTTACTAATCAAAGTGTGTGCGCTCATGCATGCATGTTTTCAAAAACTTCATACATATCACCTAAAGTTTTACTAGAGAGAGAAAGCGCAAGGCTGTTTACAGTATTTACGAGGTGAAAATAACGAGTGGAGTGGGACAGTGCAATGAGAGTCTGCTGAGTGACAGAGGACCTAATATCTGGCGTGCAGGGAGTGAAAAGTGAATTATTCAGTATGTTTTGTCGCTAATGTGTTTTATTCATAGGATACATTATTCAGAGCCATATCTGTGAGGCACTTTTGAAAATGCTGACTCCCTCTGATAGATTCCCAAGGTTAGAGCAAGGGCTGTTATCCATTTTGGAGGGTCACTGTCACAATATAGCTCTGCTCTCTGGTTTCCCAAGGGCCTGGAGTAAAAAAAAAATTGACACATAATTTCACCCTAGCACACCAGTCTGTTATTACTGCAATAACAGATGACTGACAACAGTATGTGCTGAGGTAATGCCTGCCTTCATTTCTGGTTTCACTATGACTTTGTACTAACAAAATGGCTGTTTTGGTTGTAGCGAATTAGCTCAAAGTGAATTGAAGATTAATTGTGAAGAAGCCTCAAAAGAATCGACCCTTTAAATCCGAACAAATGAATCATCCAGCGATCGTTTGAACAGACAGTTAACTTCAACCACGGCTATTGCTATAATATTGCTATTATAAATAAAAATCCATTAATATTTAAGCAGGGTAACAAGATCAAAGTTTACGACATTAGATTCATAAATATGCACAGGCACCTTTCTGTATACAAAATGAAACTTTATTGACTAATCTAACAGAAACTAAACACCTAACACAAACACACATTCATACAGGTTGTAGGAAAGAGAAAAGGAAGAAAATAAGAGTTTGAGAGAATGTAAGGATATAAAAACCTCAGATTTTGTAGGACCAAACCAAGCGAACCAAAAATAATCAATTTAACCCTTCTACACTGTAAAAAGTAAATCTGTAAAATTTACGGTAAAAAACGGCAGCTGTGGTTGTCAGTATTTCACTGTTGAAAACACAGTACAAACCGTAAAAGTAATTTCAAATCTTTACAGTAAACTACCGTATTTCATTCATTTATAGAGGTAATATGTCTGTTTTGAATTAACCACATCTACACATCTTTTGTTACACAGATAGACTTCGTTAACACAGCCATATGCAGGTGATGATGAGAAAGTTACATAATGAACCAATGCTCATCACAAATAACTTTTCCCACAAGCGGGAAAGTATATCACTGTATAGAAGGTGCTCAGTATTATTCACACAGCTACTAAACACCCGTATGGTAACACGCATAAAATTTAAGTAATAAAATTAACATTGTTTATCAACAATAAATGCAAGATAAATCTCTAATGTACGTAACTGTTGGGGAAACAACTAAGAAGATCCATAGCAATGTCAATAACAAGCATAAAAAGCGATGTGCTATGCAGGGAATTCTGGAAAAGTCAATTTATGGTTATCGCCGTATATATTAAGGAAACATACTGTTAACCAGGTTACGGATTTTTACTGTAGCATTTTTACAGTTTTTTACCGTTGAAATTACAGCCATTTTTTACAGTGTATGGTTTCTTTAGGGTTACATTTAATTTACACCAGTTCAGTGATAATCTTGAGGCGTTCCTCTTGTGATGTGAAGAACTCCCTCTGTTGAGCTTGGGTCACCACATGGTTAGCTGGTGGTCGGCTCTTTGTCCTGTGAGAGGGGTGGAGTCTGTTGTTTCAAGTTTTAAAGCGGCAAAAGGACTAGTCGTGTTGACTTTTGCTTTCAAGGCGTACTAAACTTAACTAGATTCTTGAAGAAAAAAAAAGAAAAAAAGGTATCGGAGATGGGAATGTCTGAGCTGTGCAGTTAACCCATTTTTGTCAGGGTCCACGCCTGCTCCCTGGACCTGAAGAGAAGCTGTGTTCTCTTCTTCATTCTGGTCCTCTCTGGGTGTTCCCTGAGGTTTCGATGGTGTATTATTTGTTGAATAAAGCAAAATAGTTATGTATCTGATTGGCCACATCTGTCACATGGTTTAAATAAAAGTATAGTTCCTAGTTGCAATAGACCTGTTGGGTACTCCACAGTTTTTTTTTTATTTATTGTAAAACATTTATGTTATTGCTGATTTATCAGGCCACCTTTTTGTCAAGCTGCATACATTTCTATTGTCCAGCCTTGAAACCCGAACCGATCAATTTCGGAGCTGTTAGCCATAAATTAGCAGCAGACATTACATAGATATACTGATTATGCCAATAACAGTTTTTATGATGTCTGTAATCATTCTTTTATTTCCGGCTATTGCCATTAGTGTTCTTTATACAAGAGCTCAATCCTCTGTAATTGATTTCTACTCAGGCTGGCCATGGGCTTCTCACTCTCTCTCTCTTACTTTCTGAGGCTGCTGGGCTGTTTCCTCTGATTAAACCTGTAACGGGCCATCGCAGGCAGACAGTGAACCTGCTTCAGGCTGGAGAGAACCAAGAACTAGAGAGACTGATGCTTTACCCTGCAATCTGAAATGCGGAAAAGCAGGACAGATCCATTTGTGAAAAGCTTTTATACCGCCATGGGTGATGACCTTCTCTATGGCAAAAACTTGACCCTCGGTGGCATACACAACATAATAACGCCTCCTCAGCCACTCTTTAAACCAGAGTCTGTGCTGTAGACAGTGCTGTTTGTCTGTGATTGTTTTGTGCTTTTGTTGGGGAATTAATGCCAGACACTTGTAGACTTGGATAACACATCATGCCAAGTCAATTTAAGATGTCTACTTTATCTCTCTTTGTGCACATGCACCTTGTATTGCTCTCAATCTCTATGGCTTAATCCCAAATGGGAAACCCTTGCAGTGTTCCTCTGAGTTCACACTTTTGTAAAGTAATGTCAGGTAGACTGTCTGTTGTGGGATTAGCAGCAGTTTGCAATTAGAGCTCATTGCAACTGAAAAGCAGGGGCTCTCTAAGGACATTTTGAAGTCTAAAATGATCAATGATCATAGTAATGATTCATTTCTATGATGAATGATTCAACTCTATGGTTGGGGTTAGGAGTTGGAGGTTGCGCGCAACATACCTGAAGAGCTGGGAGGGATGCGGTGGAGAGGGGTGTGCAACGTATTTAGGGACCAGGCAGGAGACGCATGTTTTTCGGGAGATTATCATTAGTTTGCGGGTAGACTCCCAGAACTTTCGGGA
This sequence comes from Danio tinwini, assembly GCA_903798205.1. NCBI lineage: Eukaryota > Metazoa > Chordata > Actinopteri > Cypriniformes > Danionidae > Danio > Danio tinwini. The sequence goes on along the minus strand of CAIGQZ010032287.1, from coordinate 12,399,927 downwards.
GACTTGGAATGTCTGGATTTACTAGTTTTTGTTATTTTCTATATTTTTAGGTGCTTAGTTTTAGTTTGGCTTTCATAATTTCAGTATTTTACTTTTTCTTTTTTTTTTTTTTTTTGTAAATTGTGATATGTGTTCCGTGCAAGATTCTAAATCATCAGAATAAATACTGTATAATAAAAACTCAACCATAGACAGGCTACATTTTTTTTGACACAAGAACACTACAATCTAGCACTATCATCTACCCATCCTCAAACTCAAATACAACAGCCCACAAGATAGCAGCCTAAGGTAAAATATGTGTTTTTAGGCTCCTTCTGAGGTTAGACACACAATAGTAATGGGGAGTTCGGATCTTGAACTTGAATCAAAATGATGTAGTCAGCAATCATAATTTCAGTCAGTTAAAATCTGAAGTTTTTTTACAACTATGTTTTGTAACCCAACTGAACAATGATTCACTTATTTAAATTCCATTACGATTTTATGTTTTGAAATAAACTTACATTTCACCGCATCCTCTTATTTAAGCTCTCTGTTTACCCGCGCTGCCGTTGTTCCAAGTTTGGTTCAGTTACAGCAGGCTGTCATGTACTGTTTGTGTTCGGTTTACTGCTTCCCAAATCCGATCTCAGTGTACTGTTCTAACTGAATAACTCAGTATATATTGGTTTATTTAGAGTCAGAGGCATGTAAAAACTAAGTTGTTTGTGGATAGCTGCTTAACGTTACTGAAGAAGCGAATCATTTTGAATGATTCAGTTTGATCTGGTGAATTAGTTCAACCGGTTCACTTAGAAGATCCGGTTTAAAAGAACAATTCGTTTGCGATGACTGACTAATGCAGAAATAAAACCCATTATTGGGCACAAATGTGTTAAATTAATACTTTTAAGTGTCTGCTTAGGTCATATTTTATTTTGTCACCGTGCTGCTGTCATGTCCAGACGTTGTTTCTGTCTCGGGAGTAACAGCGAGGATGACTGGAGGAGGACCAGCTTGATTTGGCCAATAGCATCAAGATTACGTTGCCGTACAGTCAAACCTCTGGCAGTGCGAAGTAAATAGTAATTTTACTTTTAAAAGACTTACAGTGTGTATTAAATACATTTAAAAAGACAAAATTGAAGGAAGTTTTTGCTATAATTTTAGTTAGTTTGAGTTAGTTTTGTATGTACACAATACAGGTTCAGTTCTAGTTTAAAAAAAACAAAACTTGTTTTTATTTTTAAGTTAACGAAAATGTTTTTTTGCACAACCTTATGATGTGCTGCATTTGTGACCTTATGATGTGTGGCAGAAATTTTAAAGTAAATCACTCTAGCATTTAATAATAAACGCTTACCACCAAGTTTGTGGTCCCCTAGCATATTCAAAACGTTGCCCTTGTATTTAACCTCTGAAAATTCTCTCATGTTACATCTCGGCTCAGGTCTCTGCACTGACTGCCAGTAATTGCTAGAATAAATTAAAGACAGAACAAAAATGCTTCTTTGGTCTGTGCTACCACTACCTTTAGACTTAAATCAAACTGCCGGTGACTGCTATCAGCCATTTCTGACACCTTGCTTCCCAATTTCTCCATGTTCACACTCATCATGCTTTAGGTTTTTTTCAACTCTTGCCACTTGGTATTGGATTTGAACACTGCAGCTCTCTGCAGCCAGTTTCACTATATACTCACATTTTAAAGATTGAACTCATGTATCACTTCAAATGGTCGTTGGAACAAAATTAGCAGTGGTTTTCATATTTGTAGTTAGACGAGATATAATTCAAATGGCTTGTTCGCCAGTGCTGTGGCGTAACAGACAATTCAAAGAAACACTCCTCACTAATGCAACAGCCCTAGAAGACCGCTCCTTTCATCATGTAATATTATACTCCTAGAAAAAAATTAACAGAATGACAGGGAGCTGATTATAATAAGGAAAATGGAACAACTACACAGTTGCAGAAAGAAAACTAGATTGTGGTTTAAAAGTCATAATGGCTTTTAGACGAGGATTGTCCTATTGCAGCATTACTCAAGCATTCATTATTTTCTAAAGTGACACTGCTTTATTTATGTTTTGATATATAATTCTGACCTTTTCCTGCATATTTCTGCGTGATATTGTAGAGCTCGGGGAGTGATGGAAGACATTTTGGTCCATCAGCCTTCTCTCAGAGCGGTGCCATTCCTCAAGTGGCTTAGCATTGACATTTCAGTGAGATTTGAGTGTGCTGTCAGCTACAATATGCCTCCTCTCATATTTAAATGTGCGTCTCGATGAAAGCCGAGGGGAAAAGGCTCCTGCCAATACAGTGTAGTCTCAGACAAATGGTGACATTCGACTTTAATCAAATAGTTTATTCATGCCGAATTCATGCTGAGAGATTGCACAAAACCAGCCACAAAGCAGCTTTTGAAAAGTGCTGACTTTTATGAATGGACTGAGGCAAATATTTGCATTTTAACACTATTGAGAAACTAATTACTTTTCAATAAAATTGTTAAACATCTGAGGTGTTGTGCTGCATGATTGATATATTTATTTGTTTCCTTTTTAGGCGAGTTGTAGAGCTGTTAGAAATCAAAGGCTGTGGTTGTGACTTATTGAACTGGCTGCTCTGTATTAGAGCCTAACACTGTAAAGTGAACAAAACAGTTGGGATTATCAGTCTTGGTCCGACATTTGTAAATACAAAAATAAAAATACTAAATAAAAATTGTGATTCGTGGATTTTACAGTTTATTCATGCCCCATTGAAACCCTCTGCCAATGCATTGATGACATTAACAGTTGGATGTGCCAAAAATTTCTTCAGTTAAACAAAGAGAAAGCTGAAGTCATTGCATTTGGGAACAGGGATTCTCAAGATGAATGCGTACCTTGGCTCAAGGGGTCAAACAACAAAAAATAAGGTCAAGAATCTTGGTGTGATTCTGGAGTCAGATCTGAGTTTCAGTAGTCATGTCAAAGCAGTAAGTAAATCAGCATACTACCGTCTCAAAAACATTGCAAGAATTAGATGTTTTGTTTTTATTGAGAACCTAGAAAAACTTGTTCATGGTTTTATCACCAGCAGGGTTGATTACTGTAATGAACTCCTCACTGGCCTCCCCAAAAAGACAGTTGCAGCTGATTCAGAACGCTGCTGCCAGGATTCTAATAAGAACCAGAATATCACAGCACATCACACCTGTCCTCAGGTCAATAAACTGGTTCCCAGTTATATTCAGAATAGATTTTAAAGTATTATTACTTGTCTATAAATCTGTAAATGGCCTAGGACCTCAATACTTTACAGATATGCTTGCTGAATACAAACCAAATAGATCCCTCATTAGGACAAGTAAATTAGAAATTCCAAGAGTTCAGTTAAAGCAGGGTGAATCCACCTTCAGCTACTACGCCACCCACTGCTGGAATCAGCTTTTAAAAATGATCAGATGTGCTCCAATATTAGGCATGTTCAAATCAATACTGAAAACACATCTGTTTAAGCTGTGCCTTTGCTGAATGAGCACTGTGCTACATCTGACAGGTTGCATCTGTTTTTAATCACTTTTATTCTCTGTTGTTTTTATTTTCTTATATGTGTTTCTTTTATTCTTGTTTATGTTAAGCACTTTGAATTACCATTGTGTATAAAATGCGCTATATAACTAATCTTGCCTTGCCTTTTGAATAGCATTATATGATCTTGATCTTTCCTCCAACAACTTTTGTTGTTAAAAAGTGACTTTCATTGACATTTTTATTTGTTTGAATTTATATATTGTCTAAGTTGGTGTTGTAAATTACACAAATATGGTAATAAACTCCCAGTACTTTTCTGTTATTTAAATTTTTATTAATTACTTAAATCTATATATTGTTTCAAACTAATAACATATCATGAGAAGTCATTTTGTTAAAACTGCATCAACATCAAAAGTCAACAGAGCAGAGATCAAAGTCCCATAATGTAATTCATAACCATAAATAAACTGTGAATCATAAAATACGGAAGCTTTTTATTAATGCAGTGCTTCCCACAGGTTTGAAATGTACTTGTGGTGGTAGCTGGATTTAAACACATCCTTTACACACAGAACGTAAATGGTTAACTACATGTGGCACAAATTTTTTTTAATTTTTAACAATATTTGTATTTATTATGACACTGTTATACACCGTTTCTTTTCAATGGGTTATATAATTCGTTCAATGGATTCAAGCTGCTTTATTGGCATGACATTTAGAACAGTATTGTCAAAGCAATTTAGATATGTAATATATCAACATCATCAAATGAATAACATATACAGCAAATGAGAAATTACAGGAAAAATGAATAAAAACTAAACATCAAACTAAATTTTATTACATTTATTAATTATGTTTCATCCTCTTTGAGTATATAGTACAGTTTTTTTAATTGTTTAGATTAAAGATTAAAATTACTTTTTCTCTCTGTCTCACAGCTGTGCTTGCTGTCAGCTGTGAACCCAATTGAAAAATAGCCTTTCTTAAAAGAGGAATGCAAAAATGCATTCAATTAACAACAGTTTTAAAAGCAAAAGCAAAAGTCGAATGTCCGACATTTTCAGAGATTTATGCTAGTTTCACACCGCAAGTGCAAGCAGAGCTTGAGCAGCATGTGTGCAGTGCATATAGAGAGCAGAAGCAGCATGCAGGCTTTGCCTTTCACACTGACTGCAGCGCGCAGCTCATCGGCAGCTATTGCACAAATCAATCAATCAATCAATCAATCAATCAATCAATCAATCAATCAATCAATCAATCAGTCTGTCTGTCTGTCTATCTATCTATCTAGCTATCTATCTATCTATACTTTTTTTTACTTTTCAATTTACTTTTACTTTAAAATTGCTTTTTACTGTCATTCAATGTGTTTTTGGTCATTATCAATGCACTGTCACTTTAATTGAGAGGGAGCAGCACAGCAAAAATAGACCCAGCACCAAAACTATCGCCTCTCGCTGAAGCGCTGCTTCTACGTGCAGTATGAAAGCTTTAATCTGTTAACATGGACGCCGAAAAAACACACACTGCTCACGCTCTGCAGTGTGAAACAGGCTTTAGAAACACCAATCGGACGCATTTTAAAGCCCCCAAAAAAGCACATCTCTGTGGGTCTATGCAGAGCACGTGAGACTGTCTGAAGAAGTGTTGCTGACAGTTCTTGTGCGCACACAATGAGCAGTACGAAATGTGTAGGGCGAGAGAAGATTTTCTACTGCTTAATCGAACGAGGATGTTTGGTTGTCTTGGACGGTTACAAAAAAAAGTGTAAAAGGATGGTAGTATTATTTGAAAAAACTGTCATTAAATATACTTGTGTGGCCTGTAATGGATATTTTACAGCGTATTGAACTTAGTAATGAAACAATATCTTTGCAGTCTATATTCATAACCATACTCTAAATGATGGACTTTTGGTTGGGTTTAGGAGTTTTGTACTAGGAGTTTGCTACCTGTTGTAGCATACCTGATTCATGTCGATACGCTGTTTGGTGGCTTGACATCATGAATAGAAACTAAGTTCAGAACCCAGTGCTGAAACGTCTTCCCTTGTGAGGGGCATCGAGCAAGTCACTTAACCTCTGCTTGCTCTGGAGGCCCTGCAGAATGATTGTGTGCTTGTGTGTTCTGACCCATCCCTTTGCCTGGTGCAGAAATGTGAAGGGCCATAAAAACTCTGGGGTTTTAAGTTATTAAAGGACACACGGAAACTCACGATCAAGGGGACTGACGTGTGGAAATTGCACTTTTGGCCTTCAAACAACTACATAAAGATCAACAAGTAGACACTTTCACAAGGGCGTATTAAATGGCTTTATGTTTTATCTTTACCTCTGATTATTTTGTTGGCTTGGCTATTAAGTATGATTTGATGTGTTTTACATTCAGGTCAGCACATTCAAAACCACAATCTGAATTTGTACTTTACAACCATTGAAAAAGCATGCTTTATGTTGAATTAAAAGAGGTAGGTAAATTAAAGTACAATGTACTATTTACATTTCTGTCACTTGATCTATCAGTATTTGTTTTATTGCTTCACTGCCATTCATAAATCATCCTCTATGGTCTCAATAAAAAATCAAATAAATGTACATTTGAAAACTCAACAGCGATAATTGCTCATCCAAATGTTTTACTTGCTCTCACACAGTTTTTCGCATACTATATAGTAGGGCTGGGTGCTAAAATCTGTATCAGTATTTATTGACCGTACACCTTTGTCAATAACGATAAACAAAATTAAATACGATATGATGTTTCAGTATGACACAATATAGTTTTATTAAAATGTGGCTGCTGAGCGGCCATCTTGTAAGCAATACCAATAAGCTTAGTGTGTAAGTTTGTCATTTCCAATGGAGGCGCGCGACTTGCACGACACGCACATGGGAGCGACACACATATGGTGTGCAAGCGGCGCACACGTGATGCGTGCACATTTTCCAGATACCCCTAATTGAAAAACATCTAAACGTTTCCGAATGCCACATGCACACCGCAATTCATGTAAGTAGAACTAACCAATCTGCTTCATGCTTTGTATGGAATAAACACATTTCAGTAATGGTAAACTTTAGAAATCAGACATTTACCTCAGACAAACACAGCGCATCCAAACACGCATATGTTTCTTTATTTAACCAGATAAAAACCCATTGACATTAAGATCTCATTAACAAGAATGACCTGGCCAAGAGGTCGGCAACACACGACTTATAAAAAATTATAATATTAATGCATAAAAAGTAAAAATAATATAAAAATATACAGTTTTGTGGTCAGCTATACCACATTACAATATGTTAAAAACACATACATTGAGAAATGGACATTTGTTGTTATTTATAATAGAAAGAGCGATATGATTTAATTAGGATGGGCTCAGACATTTTTAGTTCAGACTGAAGAGTATTCCAGGATGAAGGGCCAGCATGACTAAAGGCTCACCTCCCCATTTCAGTTCGAACCCGGGGAACAGTCAAATGATAAGATTCACTTAAACGTAGGGCATAATGGCTTTTTTGACCGATTAAGAAAGGAACATAGGTATAAAGGCGCCAGACCCAGAAGAGCCTTGTAGACCAGAGTCATCCAGTGGGTGTATCTTCTTACATTCAGAGAAGGCCACTCAGTGAACACTGCAGTGCTTTTTAATTTTGTCCATAAACTTGTATCAGAGCTGAAGCAATGGCTTGTCTGTTTTTTTTTTTTTTTCATTTTTGTACTCATTCAACTTCATAAATTGTAATGTTGCAATATGTATTTGACATAATAATGGTTAGTTCATTATTATCATAATTTATTTTGTTGACAGAGTTTGAGGTTTACTGTATCATTATTATTCAAACCTCAAACCTTTGCTTTGATTGATCAGTATTCACGCTTTACCATTGAACACACTTTGTAACACTCTATTTATCAAGTTTATTAACAGTCTCTTTAACACTTATGTTTATTTTATTATGAAGAGATCAGATATTTCATTTAAATATTTTTGATTTTGACTATTAAAACTATTTGCTTTAGTAAATGGATTGTTAAAAATATTCAATAATTATTGACATTGAATGATATGAATTATAATATTGTGCTAATTTATTTAAATTTTTTTGCAATATCACCCCCACTATATAGGATGAAAGTATTCAGTTTCAGACATAGTATTTTATGCACACTCTCTACAGTGAAATGTGCTGACAGTTTGTCATGTTAGACTGTAGTATATGTATATGTGACTTTATAAACAACCCTAGCCGGCAAATTACAATTTGATATGTCAAAACTGTGAGAATCAGTTAATATCTTTCACACAGAAGTTCTCTGACATGATGGGCAACAGTTTGGGCCGTGACAGAAAGCACATAAATAAGTTAGCTTTGTATGCTTTTTGAATGTATTCACCTCGGCACAGTAATAGAAAGTAGTATTTCTTATAGTAGAAGCTTCCTGCCATATCTTAACTATCAGGACATGGATTAAGTGCATACTGGCTGCTACAACAAGATAAGAATGTATTTCCCCAATGCTGCTATCCCATAATGCATACTGACAACTTTTCATCAGTTTTTTTTTTGTACCTGCCAAAAACTGAGTAGAATGGAGGGTACAACAGAACCAGTAAGTGGAAATTTCCCATTATATTGTGGAATAAAGCTGAAAACGTCACAGAGGTAAGATGTCTTTCTCTTGTAACGGTTGGAGGAAGTACAGGCGCTTTAAGCTAAAATGGTTTTCATATAAGCATTTATTCTGACATTTACCCTCACAGAATTGCACACAAAAAATATTTAACAAGAAAATGCAGCTCAACTGGAAAATCATACTCTTAAATGAACGCAAACATTTCAAACGCTGCCGTGCAATATTGGAAAATCATTTTGTCTGGTCTGTAATTTGCTCAGTGAATATGTCCCAATGGAGCTCTTGGCTTGCAGATAATGAGCCCACCGTCATTTGGCTTCTAGTTTTTATTTCTATGACACAGGGAATTTTCTTTAATGTATTCCATTTGACTAAGGGCTTCTTTTCTCTCCCCCTCTCTAATGCAAGACGAGACTAAATCCCTCTCCTGGTAATGGGGCTTTTGTTGGTTTCCACAGTTCATCACGCATGGAAAATTCTCAGCTCAAACCTTCTCTGAGGACGGCTTCTAAGAATAGGCAGAATTCTGTAGTAGCCTAACTGAAACAGGGCCCTGGGATCCATTTACTTTTAATTGCTGTCTCTGTCTTTAGGCTACAGATCTTTCTTTCTTTCTTTCTTTCTTTCTTTCTTTCTTTCTTTCTTTCTTTCTTTCTTTCTTTATTTTTTCTTTCTTTCTTTCTTTCTTTCTTTTTTTCTTTCTTTCTTTCTTTCTTTCTTTCTTTCTTTTTATTTTATTTTATTTTAGTGCATAAAATTGTTGCCGTGCGACTAGCATCACTGCAAAATGTTCACCGCATGCACAGATTTAGGAGACATTCACACAAAATGTACACTTTACACTAGAGCTGCAAGATTAATAAAAAAAAGATCACAATCTCGATTCGACCCCCTAGACTATCTTAATCCAGCATTTCTGTGATTCTGCCATTAATATTTTCAAGTTCAGGAGTGAAGCAAAGGCGGTCGCACAAGTCTTCATATTGTTTTACGTATATACTTAGCTTAGCAACGTGGACACCTCCAAATGGTGTTGAAAGTGTCACATACTGTATTTGTAAGGTATAATTTACCCTTAAATGTAATTTCTGTCTTAATGTAATGATGTATTCGCGAAATCACACGTGACGTGAGCTGACCGTGAGCTGTTACCACAGAGAGGGCTGGCGCGTGACTGTGAATAAATTCTACTTTAGTGAATAGAACTTGCATAGGCTGTGAATAACAGGTAATAAAAGCTGAAGCTGAAAGAGAAAATAAAGAAAGAGCTGAAGATCTTTGTTATTATATATATATATATTAGCTTAAATTATTATTGTTCACTGTTCTCTGTCATCCTAAGGCCTGGGTGCGAGGTCCTTTTCATCACTGCTTGCAGCTTTAGTTTTATATTATGTTTCTTGTTTATGTAAAGCACTTTGAATTACCATTGTGTATGAAATGTGCTATATAAATAAACATGCCTTTCTTTCTTTCTTTCTTTCTTTCTTTCTTTCTTTCTTTCTTTCTTTCTTTCTTTCTTCTTTTTTTTTCTTTTCTTTCACACACCCATTCTGTCTGCTTTGTTGTCTGTCTCACTCTCTGTGTTACTATCACCATTACACTCGCGTTGGCTCTGCCGACATGGTGACTTTCACAATCTGTTTAGTGTTTAAAAACGGAAAGGCTGCGAAATGAAAAGTGCCAGAAAATAAACTAATATTTACTCAAATACATACACATGGATAACACACACACACACACACACACACACACACACACACACACACACACA
>CAIGQZ010032287.1:12374871-12389984 GCA_903798205.1 Danio tinwini | reverse complement strand
ACACACACACACACACACACACACACACACACACACACACACACACATTTTACCCACTTGAATAAATCATACTTTGCGCAGTACGAGGACACATTGCTTTTGGCACTGCTGAATTATATCCATGAAGGCTGATATCGTTCACTGTGTTGCACATGGTCAGGGGGGTTAAAAGGACGAGATACACAATTCCAGCCACATTAACAGCCATTTGTGAGTGTGTGAAGGCACAGAGAGATTAATGAGTATGTTCAGTTTCTAGATGTCAAAGCCAAGCCATTTACTAATTGGAGACAGACTGAAAGAGCTGAGTAAAGGAAGGAGGCTATCGATAAAAAAATTGATCTCCGTAAATGGGCAATGGACCACGAATGGCAACGTTTCTTGACTGAGGTGAAAGGGATTGATTAAAAAAGGAAGAAAAAAAGGAAACTTCACAAACACACAATTCGAGCCATATCTCTCATTTTCTGTCTTTTTCAGAATGGTCAGTGGAGGATGGATTAATAGGGCTATTCATTTTCAAGGAGTGGAAAGAAAAGGAAAAAAAATGTCTTTTCAAGGGATAGCAGGCGATGAGAAAAGGGCTGAGGAGGCTCTCTGCAGGCCTCAGGGGCTGGATCTCTGTTTCTGAGAGCCGTGTGAAGTCAGAAAGAAAGACAGAGACTCTTCACTGGCCCCTAGACGGACTGCCTCAACTGACTGACAGCTCAAAAATGCAATGATCTGTTATGTCTGTCGCAGGCACTGCAGAGAAAATTTGAAATCAATAACCATGCAATCAGAACCCAGAATCAAATGCTAAATATTTCCCTAGACACTTGCTGCACTTTGCTTTTTTGATGAATTACTAATGTGCTTCTGAGCTTATTGCTAGTAGCCCATGATTGGCAGTCAGGTGTGATGCTACTGATGATGGAAGAAACCTTAATCGCATTCTATTATTTATGATTTGTGCTTTATTATATTATCATTTAAATAGGGCTGGACAATAATTCAATATTAATATATATCGCGATTGATTTTTTTTTCAATAACGTTGATATGATTTTTGACCCATTTCTGGTATTTTAATATAAATTTGCATATATATATATATATATATATATATATATATATATATATTTTTTTTTTTATATATATATATACATAAGATCTTATACATGTATCACTTGTCACTGAATGACTTTCAGTGCTCAGCCGTCAGAAAGAGCGTGATGTCACCTGCGTGATGACGTACATCACAGACACGCTGCCAGCAGTGTCTTTTACAGTCTATGGCAGCACAGCAGTTGGTTAAGCTCCGTGACCGTCGCAGAAAGTTAGCTACAAAATGAGTGCCCTTAATGCAGATGTGAATGAACAAGCTTCCACAAGTAAGAATGCAGATGAAACAGTTGATATAAGAGAAGAAAGACTAATGCAATGGTGTGGAAGTGGTTCAGCTTTTTAAGTTTCGATAAACTTATAGTTTCGGTGCTCTGCAAATTTTGCCAGAGAGTGGTGCCGACTAGCAGTGGGAACACATCAAATCTGTTTCACCATTTGATAGCAGTTACTCCTCCTGGTAAAACATACTGAGAGTCAGAAGATGAGGCATTGTAAAAGTTTAAGCCAACCTGTCACCTCACCATCACAACCAGCCACCTCCCTGACAAGGAACCAGCGGTGTCAGAAGAGAAGGCAATGAAGCAAACACAGACGGCTAGTAGGATTTAAATTAGTGGTGGGCCGTTATCGGCGTTAACGTGCTGCGTTACACAAGACTCTTATAGCACGAAAAAAAATTTATTGCCATTAATCTATTCTCAAAGTTGGGTTGGGAGCTGGGTCTATACTATGCAAGCTATGATGACTTTCACCTTGATATTTTAGGGCAGATGTATACCTGACCGGTGAGCCGTCTGTCAAAAAAGTGTCCTTCTGAATCAAATCAGCAGGATGCCTGACTTTAACTGCAGTTCAGCAGTTTCACTTTAACTCACAAACATTTCATTCGTGCACTGTGACAAACTTGGGTATTAGACGCAAATAATGAGTAAGGACTAGTGAGAGTGTTATGGAACTTAATAACGCACGCCAAATGAGAAGAAAAAAAAACTTCAGCATTTCGCTGTGTGTGTGTGTGTGTGTGTGTGTGTGTGTGCGTCTGTGTGTGTGTGCGGTCCTTTACTGATAGCCGCCTGTGTAGATCTTGTCAGAAAATACAGTAATGCAAATAATATCTGCATACTCCACGTCTTAATTCCATTTCTGTTTAGTTCAGTTATAACTTTAGTCGCATTAAGGTAATCAAAAATCGTTGTTTACTTGGTAGACTCTTAATCAGAGGATTGTTTTAATCATATTAAAATCGTATTAAAGTATTGTTGCCCATGTAAACATACTCAATGCTTGACACACTGTCAGGGCTCTGTAAACTAGCCTTTGCGAAACAGCATTTTTTTGTATGTACGTACATCAAAAGGAAGTATGAAATCACTGTTTAGAGCTTATGTAGGCCTACAGTTCAACGTTCATGTTTAACTGAATAAACAGTGAGTAAACACAAGTACATCTTATTGAACATCATTTATTTTCATCACCAATTATCATAGTAGAACAGTTTCTCAAGCAGTTTGTGATGCATTTTGGAATCAGGAGATGAGCCCCTGGTCCACCTGCACCACCTGGCTTGAGAAACCCGTTCTCAAAGATGTATTATTTGGGTAGCACACATATTCTCAATGCCATCAGCAGAATTCAAATGAGCCATTTTAATCTAGATTAATTTCGAGATTAATCTAGATTTAAAAATCAATCTATGCCCAATCTATATACAGTATATATATAAAAAAGCTAAGTCTGAGAGTTTTATTTATTTAATAGTTTATTTCACATTTCTTGTTTGAAAAGGCTAAATACAAATAAAAAGTGAACATTAATTTTATTTTTTGTAAATAGTTTTTATATAAAAAAAAAAAGTTATGAGCCTGGAGGTACTATAGACTTTACAAATTCAGATGTAGTCATTTGTGGGTACAGACATCCTTTGTGTGCGTTCTTGGCAGTTTTTTCTTGTCTTTTTAATATTGTCCATATCGATATCGGAATTATATCGTATCGACCGAAATTAAGAAATATATTGTGATATAAATTTTTGCCATATCGTCCAGCCCTACATTTAAAGTAGGGGTAATGTTAGCAAAAACTTTTATTTAAAAATGATAACCTTAGCCTGAAGTTATTACAGGGCAATTTTTGAGTCAAATATGGACAAACCCAAATGTTTTATTCTTATTGTATTAAATTACATTTTAAATTAACCTAAATTTGGGTTGAAATAGTTTAAACTATTATTATTTTTTTTTTTGAATGACACATTACTGTACAGAATACCCATTTCTGCATTATCCAGAGTAGGGCTGCACAATATATCATTTAAGCATCGATATCGCAATGTGTGCATCTGCAATAGTCACATCGCAGGATATGCAATGTTGAGTTGGGATTATATTTGATATAGTTGGGATTAGATTTGTGGAGTCACTGCAGAATTCAATCATAAATGAGTGAAAATGTATTATCTGCAAAGTGTTTAAGGTCTGTGGCTTTGTGAACATTTCAAGAGAGCTTAAAACATTTTAATAGTGCATAAAAAAAGCATAATAAAGATTCATTCATACATTAATTTTTCTTCAGCTTAGTCTAAGATTTATCAGAGGTCACCACAGGGGAATGAACCGATAACTATTCCAGCATATGTTTTACGCAGTGGATGCCCTTCCAGCCACAACACAGCACTGGGAAATGAATAAAGATTAATTTTATTAGATAATTTATATGATGAAGACAATGATATTTTACATTTGATTATTAAATTTTTGAAAACCATTAAGCACTGTTTATTTCACTTTAATATTTGCTCTATTGTGTTTATTTATGACTGTAGTTTGTTTATTATATGTATATAATAACTTACCTAAAAATTTATTTAGATTTCAGTCCCCAATCTAAATAAATGACTTTACAAATAGAGCTATTTAAGTCATCTGGTGAAATTGTATTTTTATCGCAATATATATCGCAGAGGAAAAAAAATGCACTGTCAAATTTTTCCAATATCGTGCAGTCCTAAACCCCATTTGTTTCATGTGAAAGTGGACGTCACATCCTTTTATTTATCTAGCAAAACAGCTTGAGTGCTTTACATAAAAACGTCTATAGACTTTCATGGACAACTTAGGATAAGTCTTGTTTTTAAAATTGTGTTTCAAGTTGTTCACACATCAGCAATAATATGGTAAAATAATAGTTTTCTGTGCTGATATTTATTAATAATTAAAATGATTTATATCAGTTTTTTAAGTAAACAGTAACTTTTAAACATCACTTTCTTTGTCCTTTTTTTGTTAAAGTCTAACTAAAGAGACAAAATATACAGCTCTAATGCACACTTTTTGATATAATCACTATTTACTACACAAATGAGACTGTCCCAGGACCAAATTAGGAGAGGCCCAAGAGCTTTCATTTAATTAGTAAGACCCTGATTAAAAACAGGAGCAAATTACAGTTTCTTGAGAGGCCAAGCAAAGGAAGAGAAATGGACGTGCCACTGGGCGGTTACAGAAGTGCTGTCTGTAGTGAGATTGTTAGCTCTTTATTGCTGCTCTCCAATCTGTAAATTGAGTCTGTTGGAGGATGGACTGCAGTGTCTGCAAGTCTGTGTCCCGCAGGCAGCAGCCGGCACATGTCTGGCCTTTAAAACTCCCTTTCCACTCTCCTCTATTCAGATTGACATCTTTTTTAAGCTCCTCCCCTCAGCTCAATCTACTCTTCTCTTTATCTCTTAAAATATTAGAAAAATAAAATGTAAAAATGATTGTGAGATTTTAGGCCTATGTCAGTTTGTTCCCTATAGTTTTTTTGTTTTAAAAAAAAGTTGTCCTACACAATAACAGGTCTAAAAATTATGGTATATTGACATGAGTATCCTCTTTCTGTGCCTCAGCGCGCTGTCAGATTTGAATTCTAGCAGTTGATGACGTTTCCTCGGAAAGTTCTAATTAGACCGGTGTGATTGTACGCATGAAAGGGTTAACATTTAAAATAGGGGTTATGCTTGCAAAAACTCAAATTTTAATATATTGCTTTAGCCTGAAGTTATTACAGGCAAAATTAGAGTCAAATATGGACAAACCCAAATGTTGGGTTAATTTCTATAAATTATCAATTATTAAATTATTATTATTACTATATTGATATGTAAATTTCCTCTGTTATGATTGACTAACTCTACTAGTATTTATGAATGCTGTAATGTAAATGGGGTCATTTTGTTTATTTGTTCATAGTTTTAATGGTAATTTCCAAATGACCCATTTTTTTTGCCTGAACATAATAAAGAGGGATCTGATAATACCAATCTTCTCCTTCACCTCTCCTTCAATCTTTCCTTTCTGTTTTAACCACAACCCACACAGCTTCTCTAATTCAGCATTGCATTTTATTATTAAAATATTTTTTTCATATTAATTATCTCACAGTGTAAACTGAGGGCATTATTCTTCACTTTTAGTGGCTATCCACATATACTCTAACGGGAGGTGTATCTTTGTCCTCAGTTAGAAAAGACAGCCTACAGAGAAGCTTGCATAACTTCAGTAGGTCGTCGTTTTCAAAAGCCTTGGCTTAAAATGTATTACGTATCCTCTCGCTGCACATTAGAGAATAGAAATGAAGTGATTTAGTGACACACATTGAGCCTCAGATGTTGCTCAGGGAGTAACGGATCATCTTGGGGCGTGTTAAGGGGCTCTTTAATGGTGTTTAATGTGCTCGTTCTCTCCCTCCCCACCAAACTTCATAGCTCAAAACGACAGCCGCCATACTACGGGCTATTTTCTCTGATGTATGCCGGAATTTGGAGAAATCTCATTAGGGCCTTTTCCCGTGGCTCCTATTGTTTTAAGCTGCTTTTTCATGGAGAAGCAGCCATAGAGAGAGTAGAACAAAACCTTGCGTGCATGTGGAAGATCTTGTGAGAATGTAAATCTGCTTTGTGGATTGTGAAAAAGCAGAATTATTCAGAATCATTTTCCTAACATCCAGAAAAGATATCAGATTCACCCCAAATCAGATGCATGCAAGTGGTGATTACAGCTCTTTTATTTTTACATAATGACTCATATGGGCAATGAATATGACCTCAGAGAATATGAACACAGAAGGTGGCTATATGAAAACCACAGGTCAGCATTTACAGTATCTGACACAATATGTCTGGACCCTGCGGCGGTCTTTGCTCATTAGGCGGCTTGGTGGTGACTCCAGGGCCCTTCGTGTCAACATTTGTAAAATCCCTTTATTCATCATGCCAGTAATTTTGTATTCATTTTCGATTTAGCTTAGAAACGCCTCGGCAATTTGTTTTATTCCCTCTTGAGCAAATTACACCCTGCTAATAATCCTAATTACTCCTCCTAATGTATTTCCCCTCAAACATTTCCTCTAGAGTGAGCCATGAGAGCAGGACCCATTATGGTTGCCTAAAGCTGTCGGTGCAGTTTACATTTAACTGTGATCAGCTCAATTAAAAAAACTTCACGGCACATATATTTGTGATAGGCAAACGAGGTCATGGTCAGGAATGCACGTAGGTTTTTCAGTCTAGCTCTCATAAAAGCATCTTGATATCTGCTCACCCTGCAGAGACGGTTGTAAATAAATAATAAAATGCAATAATACTGCTGTTACTGTTTTTATAGATACTTTTTCAAACTATAAAGTCTTAAATAAAGTGTGATGATTATTATTACACTGGAAAATAAAAAAAATAAGTGTTAAATAAAATAAAATGCTATTATTTTATAGTATACTTTTTAAAATTCTGTACAGATTTTACTTTTTTTTATTACATTTTTTATATGTTTCTTTTCTTTTTTTTAACCTAAAGTAAAATAGAAAAAAGCAGTTATTAGCACAGCCTTCATTAGAAGTAAATTCCATAAAATACAATTTCCAAGCCTAAAATCAGAAAGCTTTTTTTTGATAGGTTGTCTTCTGCTTTTTTCCCCTAGATGAAAGACGTGTCAAAGTTTCACATTGTGCTCTAAAGGCCAGCAGCACATTTTATATTTAGAGTTCAGATGAATATCTCACAGAGAAATACATTTGGTCATTCTGTACGGTGGTCGAGAGAGCTTAACATGTTGCAATTTAAGAAATCCTTACAACGCATATACATTTTTAAAAAACGCACTGCATTTTCACATAAATGCTGTAGTTTCTTACAACACAAAAAAAACGGAACACAGAGTAAATGTTTTAAGTGGACCCAAAAACGTGACAGATGCCGCTGTGCCGTGACTATTGCTCTGTGAAGTTGTTGTTGATCTTTGAAAGGTGAGTTTTTTGTTTGTTTATTTTAATATCCCGAGTCCTATGTCTTTAGTATTTTTTAGCCTAAATAGCCGGGTCCGTCACATTTTAGGGTCTCCTTGAAACATTTCCGTTGTGTTGTGAGAAAATGCAGCGTGTTTTTGTAAAATGTTTGCATTGTGAGAAAATGCAGTGCATTTTGTTAATTGTTTCCGTTGTGTGAAAATGCAGCACGTTTTTTTTTTTTATGTGTTTGCGTTGTGACGATTTGCAGCACGTGTCAAACGGATGATGATCTTTTTTTAATTTGCTAACATTTTTTGTAATTTAATTATCTTAATCTGATTTTAATACGATTAAGACAATATTCTAATTAAGAGTCTAATCTGTAAACAGAATTTTGGTTACCTTAATCCAACTGAAGTCATAATCAAACTAAACAAAAATCCAATTAAGACGTGGAGTATGCTGATTTTAAGCGACTCTGGTATGCCCACAATCAGAATATTATTCAGGTGGCTACTACTTCGATTCAAGGTCCACTACTTTATCTTGTAATTTCGAACAGGTCTCCACCAGAGTGGTACAGACTAATTCTTGCTTGTGGTACAGACTGATCTTTTTTGCGTGATCTGACAGCATAGAATAGAAGCGGTCCATCTTCTCCTCAAGACTTGAATTGGAAGATTTAAACTCCGCCAATAGGGTCTGTCGATGTTGGTCCAAAAGTTTAACTATCGCTGCCATGTTCAGATCATTTGCGTCATCCTTGAACGTTTGGAGTCAGTTTTTGCCTCTTTTTTGTTCTGTTTTAATCGATTTGAAGGTCATATTTAATTAAAATGATAGTTTTACTTAAAAGTGTTTTGATTTTTAGTTCACCAATAATGGGCTTCATGCAAGTTTAAATCAAATATATACAGGAGCAAAACAAACACGTCTACTCCATTAGCTCACCCAACCAGAAGTCAAGTATGCTAGGTTTTAGTTGCATTTTTGCAGTAAGTGCAGTATATAAATAGGCATACCAGGCATATAAGTACAGCAATCAAACTATTACCATTGCTGCATTTATCTATACACACACGGCTGTTTGACACTTCTCTGCACCTACCGAGTCAGTGAAGGACCACAGACACCTGCATCGCAAACTGCTGAGGTTTTTTCCCATACGGCATGCAGTATCAAATTCCATTAAAACGACACCATTCCAGCAGTTCATACTCTCATCCAATATCTCGTTTGTCACAGGGGGCATGCATGAAATGTTCCTAAATGAAATTGAAAGTGCCAAACTACAGTTTAAGTGCCAAACTACAGTTAGACAAATTAAAAATTAAAATACCCAAAATTACATAAAAATCCGGAGGACATGTGGATAGCGTGGTGGCGCAATGACGTTAATCAAATTATGTGCTGCAACATGTAAAATAGGATCATGAAAGGAACATTCAAAAAGCAACTCATGTAAACACCTTAATTATATTATTGTCTTATTCAAATTAAGGCAAATAATTTAATTACTGATGTCCAAGTAAACAAAGTCAATGTTTCTTCTTTAACAACTGTCAGCTATGTTGGTCTGCAGTGGACTGGTCTCTTATGTCGCAATCACATTTCTTATTTCACGCATTCACAGCACTGGATATGGTGAAAAACAGGCCCTGCATGAACTTTGTATTAGACTTCTGCCAATTAATGACACTTTTGCTTGGATGTCATGTTATCATAGCATGTTTTTTCTCTGCTGCTGAGAGAAAACCTATTTAGAATGTCATAGTATGTGAGCACTAAAGATCTCTAGCGGTGCTTTACACTGGCACTGAGTTCTGCTAATGCTTTTGATCTCTGTTCTGCTTTCAGAGAATGGATGAAAGCAGAGGTGTGTGCCAGCGTGCCATGTGTCACGGCGTCGGGGTTTATTCTGCTCGTAGATAAGAACACAGCATAAGCCGCTCTTCTCCCCAGTCGACAGGCCTTTCCACAGAATTATCTCTGTCCAAAGTTGTTTCGGCTGTCTATTTTTAAACTGGCAATTTGGAAGGCTAGGCATGTCTTCTGTCATAATCGTTTCATGTAAACTCTTTTCAATAAAGAGATTGCTTTAAGGTTGAGCTCGGCATAGCTGTCAGTTTAATGACTTTCAAAATTTTCTCTACATTAACTTAATTCTAAAGCAGATGATTCATTTGATATAAGACATTCTGTTCTTGTCTCATCTTTCAGGGTTATTGACTACTGTGTGTTTAGAATCTGCGTTTGAGGGTTTAAGCCCAAAATGCTGAGAACATCATTCCTGTATGACTATCAGCTTGCTTGTGTTGCTTATCTAGGCTTAACGTGGAGCAGGAATAGCTTTGCTTTTGACACTAGACATCAGGTGATTTCACAGTGGGTTTCACCTTTTCATTCCCCATTCCTCCATGTGGGACTGATTCAGATGCAGGCAGAGGAAACAAAGGCTGAGAGTTCAGGATCTGGATAACGGTGTGGGACTGCTTTCAGGCTGAAGTGGACTTCTTAGCATGCAGCGGTGATGTGTATCCTGGCAGCTGTCTGGGTGACTGGCTTAGCTCTGTGTTTTTCAAGTCCAAGTTAGGAGAGATGGTACACCAAAGAGAGCACAAGCAAAGCTTTTACAATCCCATTCAAATCTTCTTCTGGACAATGTTCTGCCTGCCTTACTTCTTGAAGTCTTTTCTGTGGTAGCAAATTTACTACTGTTCCCCAACTTTTAATGAACTTGGGGTTCAGTGGAGCAGAAAAGAGCTTGGGATGAAGCGATCTGATGGTCAGTATTTGTTTTGGCAGAGGTACTGCCATTTTTGAGAGGTCCGATATTTCTCAGAATGGACCAGGGGTTATTAATGTAGTCTTATTGACAGAAATTCTGAATAAGAGGACAGAAATGCCTATTGTTATTATTTTTAGACTAATCTTAGACTAACAAAAAATTAAGTTGATCAACACTGTTCATCTTTCAATTCAGTTAATTAAAAGTGATTCATTTAACTTAAAGGGGTGGTCCACTACGATATCATATTATAAGCTTTCGTTCATGTGTAATGTAGCTGTGCAAACATAAACAACATATCTGAATGTAATACGCTAAAAGTTCAATGCAAAGGGAGACATTTACTTTTACAGAGTTAGCTTAGCAAAGCCTACAGCGAACGAATTTGGGCACTACAAAAAATACATCCGGGCTAGTGAGATCACAAGCGTTTTAAGGTTATGCTCATTTACCGCGCACATAAACCCAGCGCAGCGAAGGGGCGTGGCCAGAGGTGCTGTAATGTTATAGCAGAGAAAGCTTAATTGTCGTCCAAATGCTGCTATTTCTACAGAGCTTCTTCTGTTTCTGTATTTGGGCTTCCAAAGTGCTTACAGTTTAATTTTAATTATGCTCCAGAGTATTATAAAAAAATAGCTAGTATTTTACAAAGCACAGCTTCCAGAATCTGTCTCAGTTCAGTGCTGGATACGGCTAAAAACTCCTCAAAGAAGGAGCAGTTCAGCCATAATAGACAAAGCTGTGGATTGTGAGCCACAACCTGTATTTTTTTTTTTTTGTTAAAATAGATCAGTTACATTCATAGTGTCTAGCATTCATGCTATGCAAGGATGTAAACAATGAAAAATGCAGTTTGGCACCGTTAATGATTTAGTTACAAATTGATATTTATCCATCAAACCGCTGTAAACAGCCACAATCTTCACCAGCGCTACAGTATCTCTATGCTGCTGCTTTCCCTGCGTTAAACATCATAAATAACCAACTCACAAAATATATATAAACGTTTTATATTACTTACACATGCTTATTCTGAATATATGTCAAAGACACTTGTCAGATTTTATTTTAGAGAGCAGGTGTGAGGTTTAGCTCTGTGCTCTTCATTTTCTGTCAGATTCAGGTTCTAACTGATATGGCTAACAGCTGCTCTGACTGACAGTATTTACACAGCACAAAAGCTTATTCTTGTAGAGGCGTGACGCTTTTCTTGGTGACATGGAGACGATCCGCAAATCACAGCACATTATGTTAGCTGACCAATCAGAGCCTCTTGAGGGCAGGCCTTTTGGAGGAACAAGGAAATATTGTTGTTTTCATGTTAGCAGAATAGCTGTATATAATCAAAGTAAGATTATGAAAAAAATGACATGATTTTTTTACAAATGAAAATAAAAATACACTCTGTTGTATGTTCATCTGGAGAATTCTAAATTAATCTGTGAGGTAGCTCAGACTATCCAAATTTGTTGATAACATTATGCATAATATAGAAGAAAAGCCCTTTGTATCTCCACTATTAAATGGCATTCAGATAACTGAGCTGTAATGAAATGCATTGGCATGCTAGCACTATCAAAGGAGGTCAGAGAAAAACACTAGAGCTCATTAACTTACACAAGTCTAATGTTTTTGCTGCTTTTATTACGGAGCAACCCTAGGCATATGTCTTTTTCTCAGTGAGCTAAACCTAATGAATATTCAGTGGATCATTTTGGAAGGCTGATATGTGTCTGACTGGCAGCACCAAAACATCTCCAATCGCTCCCTTTCGGCCATGAACCGCCCGCTGCATGACAATTACAAACTCACTCAATAACACTGCAGACAGCTGTCAGAAACACCCAGACCTTCAGTTTATTTGTTTTGACTTTTCTTTTTTTTCTCTCAATTAATGCGTCTGTATTGTATGCATATATTTTTCTCTCCCCATCCTTTGAGAATAATAAAATCCCTTGCTTTCGCTTTCAAGAGCAGATGTGTCTTCAAAACTATCTATCACTTGCCCCCTGTGGATGCATTGGTCTGCATACTTTAATCAAAGTGTCTCTGCCATTACTGTAAAAACACTTTAAAATAACCCACAATCTGTTGATATTAAATGTTATTCAGTGCTGCTTTGAATTGCATAAACACTCAGGGTCATTATATGGCTATCATGACATCATGCAGACAGTTTACAGTCAAATACAACCAGTACTTCATAGCAATATACTATAATCTGATGGAATCTGAAAAATGGCTCTCAATAGCCTCAGCCAGACCAGTGGATCCCAGGGGGTGTGCAGGAGCAGACAGGAGGCTGACTCATGGTGTCAACGTGTGCCGTCCCAGGGTGGGCGAAAAGGACAGCCAGTTAACCACGGTCACAACCTCAAAACATTGGTCCCTCAGAGCTGACAGAGAACTGAGAGGAGCCTGGCCCACACCTCAACAGTTAAAGGGGATAAATGACATCCAACCTGGGAGGCAATCAGCCCTGGGAGACAAGAGAGAAGGAGATTGAGAAGGCAAAGGTGTGGGCCTTAATTTAGATATGATAGTGGCTTTAACAGGACATTGGCTCTAATTCTCATTCATACAAAACGTTCTGCCTAATTCACAACCTTTTTGTATACTGTAAAAATAATGATTATCAGTTTTCTGTCTATTGTGATTCATGATTTTTTTTTACAATGTTTAGTTTATTTTTGGACCTTGATGTTTTTTTTTTAACAAAAGTTGAATAAAAAGTGACTTTTATTAACATTTTTAATAGTTTAAAGTGATTTATTGTCTGGGTTGGTGTTGTTTATTAAGGTACAAAAAACCCTGTAATAAACTGCCAGTACATGTTCTGTTATTTTACAGATTTATTCCTCTCTATATTATTTCTTATACATTATATTATTTCAAACTAATAAAATGACAATAAAAGTCACTTTATTAAATAGTAGAGTTGAATTTTCAATATCAAAAGTTGACAGAGCAGAGATCAAGTTCCCATAATGCAATTCACAGCCGTAGATAAAAAGAAAATCTTGTGATTCACAAAACATGGAAACTGTTAATTAACAGATATTATTTTACAGTGAACACATATGAGCTTGTTCATTCTTCTGTTAAATTTAGCGGCTTCTAAAGGAGCACCTGCTTGCTGGAGGTTAGTCATTTACATAATACATACTCAAAGTATGTAAAGGAGGTAATGAGCCACTAGTAGTAATAGTGAGAATTGGTCTTGATACTGAAGTGTTACCTCATGATTTATTTGTGAAAAGGTCAAAAATTTTGCCTATGCATGTTTAGTGAAATTAATTGAGAAAAAAATGTGCAGATGCAAATTAAATTAAGTCTGTTCAATTAAATTTTTTCAATACATGTTTATTTCTATAGCACTTTTACAATGTAGATTGTGTCAAATCAGCTTAACATAGCAGTTTATAATAAACTGAAACTGTGTCAGTCCAGTTTTCAGAGTTGAAGTTCAGTTCAGTTCAGTGTGGTTAAAATTAAACACTAAAGAGTAAATCCATCGATGCGCAGCTGCTCAGGATACAGCTTGGTCCAGGATTATAGAAACCTCGGGAAAAATAAAAACAGACTAACATAAGGCAGATGCTGTTCAAATTATGATGTCTTTTGGGAAGTGTTCCCGGCTCCAGTTGCCCTAAATAATGCAGACTAACAATCCTTTAGAGGATTTGATTTCAAAGCATTTGTGTTTTATGTGTATGCTAATGCAAAGAGATGTGTCTTTAATCTAGTTTTAAACTGACAGCGTGTGTCTGCTTCCCGAACTGTGCTAGGAAGGCTGTTCCAGAGTTAAGGTGCCAGATATGAGAAGGATCTACTGCCTACAGTTGATTTTGATATTCTGGGAATAATCAATTGTCCAGAATTAATTGAACGTAGTGGACACTATAATACACCAGGAGCTCCCAAAAAATGAAAAGGTTTGCAATTAGTAACTCAGTTTCTAATCAGAGCTTTAACCCAAAAAAAAAAACTTGCGCTATTTAAACACAAAATGGGTAAAATATAGACTAATCCAATTTGGTCCAATAATTTAATAAAAATAAATAACCCAGTAGCTGGGTTATTTCCTATTACACCCAGAATTGGGTTGAAATAACCTGACATTTTTTAGGGTGTATAAGCGCTCCATCTTTTGCATTCATTTATCTATTTCTTGGAAGCTTTGTGTGCAGTTTGGTAAAAAGGATTTAAAAATCAACCAATACAGCAGGCTCTGATACACATCGTCTCAGTCTATTCCATTTGATGTTCTTCACTTTTGCACATTCAGACTATTGATTTCCGTAGATACATTTAGATGATCACAAAGCAGCAGCTTTCCCATGCAGAATAGTTTTGTGTGCTCAGTCACTCGGGAGACACTACAGAGCTGTTAGGAAATGTAAGTACAAGTAGCAACATGGAAACCAATAAGTGACATCGTTTGATCTCCTCGTCTGTGTGCTGTATGCTTTGTTTTCTTGTACTGCCAATGAAGAATTTGACTCATTTTAATACTTGCTTTGTTAGGGCTGGTGGTTGCTGAGATCAAATGTTGTAGTGCAACTATTATCTCATTTACAGAATTAATGTTAAACAAAAAAATAAAAATTATTGCTTGTGAATTTCTGCAACTAAGGAACCTTGAGTATACCACTGCTGGAATGATTTATCTCACATTTACTAACTAACACTCAGGAGATGAAATGAAGTAGCGCTGCGCTGCGTTATCTGGTGAAACCATTTAAGTGCAACAATTAAAAATTGATAAGCAAACAAATGCTCTTTCCTTTGACTATCACAGTGACCACATTGCCTTTTAATTTAGAGAGGTTTTGTTTGATAGCTTTGATAAAAGGCAGCAGTTTTCCCAGGGGGGCATTTCAGTTACCCAGATAATGTAGTTGAATATGTTTAATTTTCTAGCTGTTATTAGGGAAACTATTGTAATATACTAAAACTA
>CAIGQZ010032287.1:12341040-12358895 GCA_903798205.1 Danio tinwini | reverse complement strand
TTCTTCTTCTTCTTCTTCTTCTTCTTCTTCTTCTTCTTCTTCTTCTTCTTCTTCTTCTTCTTCTTCTTTAGAATGAATCGAAATTTTGAGGATCTAAACATGTTCGAAAACTCATGAAACTTTGCACACATACCAAAAGTGGTGAACATGGGAGTGCCCCCCAAACTACGATTCACACACACATACGAAAATTGACACACACGTCAAACATGCCAATACCTTCAAAAAATTCTCTTGGAGCAAAATCTCAAACCCAACAGGAAGTCAGATATTTTTAACTTCCTCTGCCGAGAAAAGTGCAGTTTTTGCCATTTTCAGGCGTTGTACTTTAACAAACAACAAACTCCTCTTAGGTATTTTATCAGATCAACACCAAAATTGGAAATTGTCATCTAAAGGCCTTGGCAATGGTAAATTGTGAAGATCTAAAGTTTGTCGATGGTCATGTCCATGGCGGCCTCACAAACTTTGATGCTTCGCCATGAAACGGGAAGTTGTAATAACTCAGGCGTACATTGTCGGATCTGCCTTAAAATCTACACATATGATAACAGTCCTGACCTGAACACATTTGCATGCCAATATCCAGTTACAGTTATAGTGCCACCTGCTGGCAGCAGGACATGACATGTTTTAGAGTGTAACAAACTCCTCCTACAAATTTTATCAGATTGAATCCATCTTCCGTTAGTTTAATCGAAATGTGTGAATGTGAAATTGTGAAGATCTAGATCTTTTCTTATAAGAGCGTGTCCATGGCAGACTGACAAAGTTTATTGTATCCCCATGGAGGAGGAAGTACTTATAACTCAGCCACACAAAATTCACAGGTTCGTTGAGATTCCTCTCCTGAAGACATCTACATGCCAATATTGAGTCACAGTCATAGCGCCACTTGCTGACAGAAGGAACTTTGGCATAAACTTGTGATTTTTCTCAGATTGTTTTATATATCAGCTTAAATTGTTATTGTTCACTTTTCGGCAATGAGCCTGGGTGCAAGGTCTCTTTCATCGCTGCTTGCAGCTTTAATTTTACTTTCCCCTCATTAATAAATTTTTTAATTAACACATTCTGGAAAATATGAATATGATTTTAATGCAATTTTCATCAGGCAAACAGGACCTAATTTGCACGCTAATAAAAAAAAAAACACGCATGGTGGGGGTTCATTTGTTAAAGCAGAAATGGAGGCGAAACAGATCTGAGTGAAACTTAAAATAGAGAATAAAAAACAAAGGAAGGAAAGAAAAGTGCCGCGTGGGAGCGTTTTAGTGAAGTGGTTAATGAGGATGAATCAAGTGCTGGGTATGCAACGGCTGTAAAGCCCTGTATGTATATGAAAAATGTATGTATGCTACCAGAGATACGTAGATTAGCTCACTGAATCTGCTGTTAATAACGAACAATCCACGCTGACCTATCATCAAGCTTAAAACAAAGAATTAGAATTATTAAAGTGACAATTTAGTGTGGGTCGGGTGCGGATATATATCAGATAAAATTATATTTGCGGGCGAGTGACGGGTGGAGGATTAGTATGAAGCCATGGATTCAGGTGACATTTCAGCGGATCCGCACATCTCTAGTTTGTATCTATTTCTAGTCAACACTATAGCAAAATATGTTTTAAATTCAGAAGCTCTGACTTCATTGATTCATCATGCAATGAATGCAGTAAAATTATTATTTTTTCCACAGCTCTATATATTTCAAAAGAACAAGAAAATGCTCTTTTCACAATACTGTATGGTTTATTTAAAAAGAGCGTGCATGTTTGGTATGCCCGACTTTTGTTTAAACTTGAGTATTTTTTAATTTACATGTAAGAGCAATGTGTGTGTGTGTTGAATCTGTGTTCTGTGGTAGTATTGTGCTGATTATTTCTGGCAGATGAAAGGAAGGAATATCTGAGCAAGGCAGGTCATCAGACAACTTTGTGTGGTATTTTTGATCTTTTGTGATTGTCTAATGAGATCAGCTTCAGATGCTTCCCTGCATGTAATGGCTGCTTCTTTTTTACGCCGAAAAGAAATGGATGCTCTTTATATCATTGAAAGAGGAAATAATACTTCCGCTTGGAGTACCCTGTATTTCTACTCAAGAAAATATAGGGATGGAGTGTCGAACTTCATTCTGTCTTTATTCATAATCTCACTTTCATGCAATCAAAGGGAGGCTTAAACCTTTGGCCCAAAAAGACACAACTGCAGACCAGAGAGTTCTGCTGTCACAACACATCAGCTTGAGATCTGACATGCAATCACTTGAAATGCTAAATGGCAGCAGAAAGCCATCAATAATTACAGCAGTGGTGAGCTTTTGTTAAGCAAATGATGTTCTACCTTCGTGCTTTATATGCTTTAGTCCATTTATTTAAAGTTACAGGCAGCCGTTCACTTTTCATCCCTCAAGGAATCACCTTGACAAATTGAAAGTCAGTAAGTGTGATCTGCATCTGTGAATACAGCTTCTTAAGTGTCGTCTTTGACTTGCGTTTTTCCCTTTCACTGTGTGTCCATAGGGAAGTCACACATAGGCCATCAAAAAAAATGATATATTGTGGCTTTTTCATAATACACAGAGGGACAGTCTGCAACAGATTGTGTTAAGCCTCATAAAACCCCTGTCACCTGCATGATGCTTACGTGCTATCGTTACATCTATTGTTCTGTCATTCTATGCATCAGTCATTTTCGCTGATTTTATAGCCACCTTCCATCATCCATCCTTCTTTCTGTTTATGTTTTGGTCTATTTATTGCTCTGTCCATCCATCCATACATCCCTCCATTCATTCATCTTTTTTATCATTGCGTCATTTAATCCATCCAACAATCTTAAGCTCTGTCATTTTGCCTCAGTCTATTGATTATTTCTTCCTTTTTAATCATTATATCAAAGCCAAAATTGATACTTTATGTCCTGAACTATTACTATATGTAGTACACATGATTATAGATAAGCTATTAGAAAACCTAAAGAAAGATTTGTGTGATAAGCAGTGTTGTGCTTATAGTAACTAGTTACAGTTATTAGTTACTTCGTTCAAAAAGTAACTCAATTGCTTTATTGATTACTTACACCAAAAAGTAATGCATTACTGTTAACAATTTTTTGAGTTGCTTTTGCAAAGAACCTTTTTAATTCTCCCATTAATGCCCTTATAATGTCACTTAAGTGCTGCATGGAGAATACACTGTTGATCAGCCTTACAGTTTTAATTTGTTTGCATTCTCACAACTAAAACACATAGAGGTGTGAACCTACACTGGTCTCACGGTTCGGTTCAGTTACGATTATCATGCCATCGATTCGGTTCAATTCGATTTCTCGGTGCATCACGGTGCATTGACGATATATTTATATATTGTTTGTAAAACAATTTTGTCCTTTAATACAAACAGTCAGAACTGGACCTTTAAATACTCAAGTACATGCACAGAACAACATGAGCATTTATAGCAACTAAGCAAATGTAAATATCCTGCTTGCTTTATGAGCTCTGTCGAGTGAGTACTTATACCCCTATGATTAGTCACACACTCAACAGAAAGGGCTGCGATTGGCTCTAATGCTCTGGTGTTGTTCAAAGATGAGTGACATTAGATGATAGATGATAGACATGGTGGAGAAAACTCACTCTGCAGACATGTGCTTGTGTCTAGATCCACAAGCATCGCTATAACAGCCAAGAGGAGAGGAAATGTCTCGCCAGCAGGTCAATTTGGTAAACCTCAGCTATTATAAATAGTTATTATAAATAAATTGAACTGTTATTAAACCATAAATTTTATGCATGTACATTGCAGCTGCTCAAAAATTAAATCTATGAGCAATTTTCAAACTAACTCCAAATTAAATGTGGTATGTCAGCAACTTATGGAAAGTAAGCTGTGTATATTCAAAGTATTCAAAGTGCAAAAGCTGTTGTTTACAGCTATAAAAATATGTTTAACAATAAAAAAATAAATCACAGCATTTTTTTTCTGCGCAATGCAACACTATATATTTTTAATAACACGTGTTCTAAATTAAAACAGAAATATGTTACTGTGTCTTCTAAACTAATTAATGTTGCTATTAAGATAACAATGTGTGCTTATTTATTCAAAACAACAAACATAGTAGTATTAGTAATAGTAATTAATAATAGTAACGTTAACAGTTGTTCAGTCCCTTTCGCGCGCACACTTAGTCTACCTTGCGCGCATTTGGTCACTCTTGCACACAAACTTGGCCTCTCTTGCATGCACCTGGTCTCTCTGCTTTTGCTTTACTTTTGTCCAGTCTTGCGCCTTGTACTCGACAATTCTTCTCTACAGTGGTTGGTTGGCATCCACTAATCTCACAATGCGTTGCCACTGTAAACAGTAAGATGTAGGCTGGACTGCAGCCAAAATTATTTAAATTACCAAGTAACAGACAAATGCATTATATTGTAACGATGTTATTATATTTAAAAAGTAATGCGTTCAGAGTCAGCCCTCCCTATAAGCAAACTAATCGACTGCTTAGGGCCCTGCCACCACTAGGGGGCCCCCACAAACCACTTATTTGTCCGAGCCGTTTCCTAGCTGAAATCTTCATTGACAGTGCTTTAGCACATAAATATTTATATATTTTCACTGAAAAGAAAAAACTCATTTTATTTAGGTTGAAATTGTTTTGGTCATGTGATCAACAGGAAGCTTGCGGTATCTCATTTCTCATGTGAATTCTGTGTTTTCGCAGTTCAAGTTTGTTCTTCCAAGGTAACCTGCAAGACTGACCAGTCACCACAAGAATACGAATCCGTACACAGACACAGCCATGGCCTTTGCTTCATTGCCTGTCTTATATAAATATATTCCTGAGGTATTTTGGAAATTGGACCGTGAAAATTAAACAAATCTAATGCTAAAAACTGAGGGGAAAATGACGAGAACAGACAAGCACAAAATCATTTTTAGCATAACTTTTAAGTGCTATTGATGATGACTGAAGACATAATCTAGCACATTTATCGAAAATATACAATTACAGATTAAAAAACATAGACTACTTTTATGAAATATTTTATTTTTTCCTGATTCTACAGACATGTTTTTTTCTTTATTTGTTGCTTCCTTTTTTGTGTTTTTATGTTTTTTATATTAATATTTTTTTCATATTTACTTTATATTATTTGCTTATTGGTTTTATTATTTATGGATCAATATTTGCATCAATGTTAATTGTTTTGTTGTTGTTGATGTTGCTTTTTTGTTTTTTTTGTGAGTTCAGAATGTATATTTTATGACCAAGTAATGCATTTTCACTTTTGTCTAATCATTGTTCAGTGTCGTTTTATCACAGGGTTTTTGCTTTCTGAATTTATAAAAGTAAATTTAAAAGTAAAAACTCAACCTAGAATCTTTTACAGAACCTTGAATCTGTTTTTCAAATTAACAAAATATGTTTTAAACACTCCAGAATGACACAAAGTATTGTTTAATCCTTGAAGCTGCTACTTGACAGAAACAGTGCTATTTGAAAATGTCCAAATCATTCAGACAGTTATGAAGTAGAAGAAATCAGGCTTTACTTTTCTGCTTCATTGATTGTCTTTAATAAGCAGTAAAATCATTGTGGGCTGGTTTGCAATGGCAATACTTCACTAGTTAGAGCAAGGCAGGGCTGCAAAATTATTCTGCTTGAGGCCCCCAGATGTACAGGGCCGGCCCTGAATATGTTACAGTATTAGTTACTGTCAAAAGTAATGCTTTTACAGTAACGCATTACTAGTAACACGTTATTGCTCAACATTGGTGATAAGTATGAGTAATGCAGATAGTGATGCATAGAGCACTATTTAAATTTAATCAGCTCACCTCATTCATTATAATTAGAATGATAACACTGCAAAGAACAGGTCTGTTTTAAATGCTGATGCATGTGAGTATTTTTATTCTGTATTATATTCAGGCAATGTGTTTGTGTGTCAATGCATCTGGCAGGTGGGGATTGAACCGGATTCGTTTTTTTCTGCTATCTCGTCCCGCTGACCTCTAGTTCGAAATGCGAATGTAATTCTTGGTGGGATTTATCCCGGGGTCTATTACACACAGTAATCTGTGTTTCCTGTATTCAAGCAGCGTGGCGGTGAAGCCCAAGTGCGTTTGTGACCATTCTGCAGGACGAGCTCAAAGGTGCTTGCAAGAGCACAGAGGCAGATTGAAAAGGAGTCGGAGCTTCAATCAAACCGAGGGCCTTGGAGAAATCTATCCCTCCACCAAGGTCTCATTTATGCACAAGTGATGGATTTAACCGCAGTCTGTGGAGAGAGAGAGAGAGAGAAGGAGAGAGAGAGAGAGAAAGAGGGAAATTACATAGCCAGACCCTCATGTTTATTTGTAACACCTGCAAGCCGTGCTGGTAAAATTAAATTTGCTTCTTTGTAATTTAGTGGCTAATGTCATGTCATATGAACATGTTTGATTTAAATCATTTCATGTTAGCACCAGGAAAAGAGATATGCAAATGGCCTGACCCGAGCCTGTCGTACGGTCTGGCAAAATGGC
This sequence comes from Danio tinwini, assembly GCA_903798205.1. Taxonomy (NCBI): domain Eukaryota; kingdom Metazoa; phylum Chordata; class Actinopteri; order Cypriniformes; family Danionidae; genus Danio; species Danio tinwini. The sequence goes on along the minus strand of CAIGQZ010032287.1, from coordinate 12,352,354 downwards.
CTCTGACAGATTAGACATTAACATTTGAAACGATTGAGGAGAAATCGCTCTTCACACTGTTCTCCTTTTAGCTGAGACAATTACACAGTAGATTTCACAATGTGAGCACTGATCTCAGTGTGGCCGCTGCATAGTAATTTCATTTCCAATGAAATGATATTGATCTATTTGTCATTTCTGAAGAGCTCAAAACAGCCACAATCAAATACGTGAAAGGCATGGCAAGTGGCCGATGGAATAGATAATACGCTTGTTGAATTGTGATGCATATAAGTGAGATCTATGTACATTTGTGCTTGTTAAAGTACCATGCAGTGGGAAAAGACAGAGAAATAGAGACAGAGAGATCAATCTTTGATCTGGGTTTCGTGTCCCAAACATCTGTCACACAAAAGGATTTGTTTGATTGGTTGATCCCATATATCTCTGTCTGCTGTCAGCCACACTAAATTTATACTCTGTCACATTAGTGATCTGGTAATCTGAAGCCTTGCCTGCCAGTGTGGCAGTCGTATCTCATTCGCTTCTGCTCTCAACCAGAAATTCCCACCTGAATAATAATTTTTTTTTTCAGCTGGCTTGGTCAGGATTGGTCCTGAGCTATTTATTTTTTGTTAGTCTTTATACTTTTGAGATTTTTTCACATGACTAATGACAGGGCTTTTGTGCACCACTTAAGTGCCTCCACATAAAAAAATACTGCTGATAGCATCTCAGAAGGAGGTTTTATGGTGTTTCTCGATAACAAGGGACCAGTAACACAAACTAAAGTGGTTCTTTTCTATAAATAGATCCCAAATATTGTGCAAAATTCAGAATCAAATAGTTATTTCCCATTGAAACAACAAAATGGAATTAAAAATGAATTGGCCACACACTGCAACAACATATTCACCGCAAATTTATATTCAAAGGATGCATAGATATATACACTAGATATTGCATATGGACCCTGAGCATGCATCGATAGGATTAAAGTCATTCAACCGCACTTAGTCAAGACCAAAGCTAATCTGAAGATGCTGGACTTTTGTGCTGCGTATGAGTATATTAACAAGTAAACAAAGAAAGCAAAGCACAAAGGCATAGCATTTCATAGGTAAGATTTAGGGTTTTTTTACATTTTTCTATGCGTTTGTGCTCAACAAGAACCATTATTGGTAATACAGTCACTTACTGCATTGACCAAAAGGCAGAGTAGCACCAACTTGCACTAAATTCTAGGCTTATGCAAGAGATTGTTGAATGAAATCAGCAAACAATGTAAATGAAATATGACAAAAAGACACTGCAGTGCCAGAAACTTGTATTATTGTCGGCTAAGTTCAGGAATGTTGGTTTATGAAGTAACATACAGTATATGGGTGCCTGATAACATAACAGTGCCTGCGCCTCAATGTGCATACGACCCTAAATTGTTGAATATTACAAATGTTGTATACTATTTAGATCAGAAAGGTGGATATGCACATTGAGACCCAGGGATAACGATGGTTCACACGAGTCGTTCATAATGAATATTTATTCACAAATTAATCACTACCTTTGTTAGAATTAGAAGTGAAAGCGGGAGAGGGTGTTTCAGGACACAGATTTGATCAAATTTAACAGGGAAGAAGATAATACATTTCCATGCACACAAATACATGCTCTTTGTTGGCAATGCCCGTGCGGTCACTCATCAATATAGAGAAGTGATGTAGAATTATAATTTTCCTAATTTAAAAAAAAATATTTACATATTGACCACCGAGAAAACAGATATGCAGTATGTGCATATATCTATGGCTCCGGATGGCCAGTCCTCCTCTGCACATTGGTCCCACATTCTGCTCTGGGGACCGTTGGCATGAGTCATGTGAAAGCTTCTTCTGTCTTGACCCTGCAGTGTGTGAAATTATCAACAGGAAACTGTAGAGAGAGTCATTAAGGAGTACAAGCATACTCTGTGGATTGTGGCTGTGAAGAGGCAGGCTTTTGACATTACTTCTATTTGCGCAGTTCTTTAAAAGGAAAATCATTGCATTGATCATACATCTTTATTCACATGCACTGTGTAATCAGCTTTGTGAAAAACAATCATTCGCCCCTTTGACTTCAGCATAAAAACTACTGGCATTAAATGACCCAGCATTAAACCATCATGCAAATTCCTAGTTATCGCTGACTGCAATTAAAATGGTCATTGTCCGAATTCCGAGAGTCATGTTGAAAAGACATTCTCACCCTGAAAGGAGTTCCACAGAGTTCATTGAACTGGGGAATGTTGATATGAATGTTGAACCTTGTGAAAGTACATTCTGTCTTGACCCTTCAATGGGTGAAATTACTAGGGATGCTTCAATCAGGATTTTTGCAGCCGATAGTACAGATTCCTTGTCATGGTGATGCCGAGTACCAATTCTGATGCTTCAAGCTTTATAATAAGTATCATACTTAAGTGGAGATCTCACCTTACCTAAGAGAATAAATGAAGAATGTTGCATATAATTCCTTAAGCACATCTCTTATAACCATTTAGTGTGGACTTGTAATGGTCAGATGCAGGTTTACAGAAAATAATAGATAAAACGTTAAAAAAATGGTAAAAACTGACTAACAATGCAACTGTTTAGAAACATTGCAAATGATGGAAGAATTCAACATGTCTCAATGAAGAAAACATTTGAAGCGTAAGCTTTATTTGATGCATAAAAATTTAAATATACACCTATCAATACATTATCCTTTACTTAAATGAAATAAAAGACTGTTTATTGCAATAACTGCATTTATATTATTAGCATATTATTATTAAATAAGTAAAAATTATTTATTTTATTTATATTTCCAGCCAGGTTTTAGTAAATTTGCAATATTATCAAAAACACGGAACTTTCAGTTCTTGTAAAAAGACCTAAATACATGCAAGGCCATTCAAATATTTGCTCATCTCTTGATAGCAGCTCTGATCGCAGCTCCGGACAGTCACAGCAGCTCGATGAGAGAGCGGGAATTTTCTTTACTGCACTATTCATTTAAACTAACAAATATAAGGCTTAGAACATCACTGTGCCTCTCGCAATCTGTTCTCTTACTCATTCACTTTTGTCGCCATGATTTCCGGGGTATTTTATCTAATTTGCGAGCATCACAGAGCCACTATGAAGAGGCCAATGCGGGAGAATCGCGGAGCCTCCGGGAGAGACTATACGGTTGGATGAGACACTAGATAGTGGCGATGGCAGCGCTCGCGTCACAACAGCTCACTGGACATACAATGGCTGCACTTGCAACAAATAGACCATCACTTGTGGCAATCGCGTCAATAGACTGTATAAGCTGTATATTTTAGCTGCTGTGACATGAGCACAGTGATCACTCATGCCCCCACACACCATTCACATCTCAGTCAAACAGTCAGTCAACAGCGGCCTCTAGTGGGTTTATGCGAGAACAGCAGGCGCGAACGGCACTCACAAGAGAAATTTGAGATATAAAAAAGCATCTACAGCAGCCTCTCGTGGATTTGCGAAAACAAAAACTGCAAAAATACGTACCTCCTAGGATGTATTTGGCAGCCTCCAGAACCATATACAGTGGTACGTTTTCAGAATGAGCCTGGGTTGATGAATACACATCCATCCATCATCCACATTCAAGTTCAAATTGTATTATATTGTATTGGAATTTAAGACGCATTCTCAGTTAAATTATTAAAATCCAAATTAATAGTAGTTACACTTGAACTATCAGGCAAATGAACTGTAATCTCTGGCTGCAGTTCAATTAGTCATTGGCAAACTAGATCATAGAGTTCAGTGCGCTGGGGAATGTTGACCTGCGTGATGTCAAAGTGCCTTTGGTCCTGTAATGTATGAGATTATCAGCAGGAAAATGCTGGGAATCATTACAGGGTGTAAGCATACACAGTTGATTGTGGCTGTGAAGAGGCAGACTTTTGACATGGCTTTCATTTGCACGCATTGATAATATATATTTATTCCAGATCGATCAGCCGTGAGAAGAACGCTCCGCCAGGCTCTCAACAGACAATCAGCGTTTATAGGACAGGTGTTTTTTTTTAATATAAAGCTGTGTTTAGTAAGCAATTGAGAGGTGATTCATGATGGTGTGTGTTTGTTGGTGTGAAATTACCCAGAACACATTTAATGGGGACAACAGGCTCGGATTAGAAGCAGGCAGCGCAGTGCATGTGCAGCACATCTCTCTTTCTATTTTTTCATTCTCGTGCTTCACTTTCTATCCCTTTTTCTTGTTCATCAGACTTCATCAAGCTCTTTGTGGATGGGATTAACCTTACACGCTTTGGTGCCTTACACAGTCATTAGCAGCAATTCGCAGAAAGCTGTGTGCTTTTCAAACTGTCAAAATCGCCAGCGCTGGTCCACGTGTCCTGGGTGTCCTGATCAGTTTAGCATTAATAGAAACATCTTTAGTAATTGCTGATCTTTGTCAACGTGGCAGCTATGGCAGCCTTTCTAATGTGAGTCAAACCTTTAATCCTCACATAAAGCTCTCAGTGGCATAAAAGAACTGGAAACTTTTGTGTTTGCTTATCAGTGGCCTGTGTTTAAAGGTGATGTCTCTCTCCGATAAATGGGAGGTTTTGCAGTGACTTGGGAGAAAGAACATCTAATTAATCTTTATAAGGCATTACCGTGCGGCCTATTTCCTCAGCCTCTAGTTTTGCAGCTGCAGCATCACAGATTACTGTCCTGTGGATAAAAATAAATATATAAATAACACAAGCTTGCGAGGAAGCATGGGAATGTTAACAAAAAAAGCACATCGTGGTCCTTAAATATGATATGCCAAATGTGATAATACTTTTTATATGAAGGCTTGCATTGATGCTTTACATTTACAGTGAAATCTGTCTCTTTTTTACTCAATTCCTCTGCCTTTGTAATTGTTTTTACTTTAGAACTGGCATTTGGTTTCTTATGCTCTGTCCTACCTAAGCACAATCCAAAGCAACAAGTGATGGATTATGTCTCTTTCATATAATTTCTCAAGTAACCAGCCTTGGTGTCTTTTTACAGTTTTGTCATTTGCATTCTTCTGTTATTTACTTGTCCTCAGTAGCCCTCATACTCCAGTTAATATGTTAGAATTGTTATTACTTGACATATCTTTACACTAAAACCACACATGGTTGTGCATGTGGAACTTTACATAGACGTATACTTTTTTTTACTGTACACACCAAGGTTAAAGTAGTTTGGGATTTTTGATTAGTTTTAGTTTTTATTTCGTTTTGACTTTTTGTTTTTAATTAGTTTTTAGAGGTAGATTTACTCGTTTTTTTTAGCTTCTATATTTTGAAATAGCTTAGTTTTAGTTTGGTTTTTATTAGTTTCAGTGTTAGTTTTTTGTTTATTGTTTTATTTTTGTAAATTAAGATATTTTTAGGTGAAAGATTTAAAGTCATCAGAATAAATACTGTATAATAAAAACTCAACCAAAGATAGGCTACTTTTTTTTTTTTTGACACAAGAACACTACCATCTACCCATCCTCAAATTCAAGTACAACAGCCCACAAGATAGCAGCCTGAAGTAAATTATGTGTGCAAAGCTGCTTCTGAGGTTAGACACACAATAGTAATGGGAAGTTCAGATCTTTAACGTGAACCAAATCTTGCGTGGGACTTGTGGAGCTGCACATCGATGGATTTGCTCTTCAGTGTTTCGATTTTCAGCAGTGAATTTTAAACTACACTGAACTGCACTAAACTCTGAAAACTGGACTGACACAGTTTCAATTTACTAGAACTTCTATGTTAAGCTGCTTTGACACAATCTACATGGTAAAAGAGCTATAGAAATCAACATGAATTGAATAGAATTTCATGAAAATCTTCCCAATATTTGAACTCAACACATCAAAAATATGTAGTCAGCAATTATAATTTCAGTCAGTTAAAACATCAGCATGATCTGAAAAGGTTCTTACAATTACGTTTTGCAACCCAACTGAAGCATGATTCACTTATTCAAATTCAATTACGACTTTCTGTTAAGAAATACTTACGTTTTACCAGATCCTCACATTAAAGCCCTCGGTTTAGTTGTTTACATTTGGTTCAGTCACAGCAGGCTGTTATGTACTGTTTGTGTTCGATTCACTGAATCACACAAGCGCAGTATTATCAGTTTACTGCTTCTCAAATCTGATCTCAGTGTACTATATATTGGTGTATTTAGAGTCAGAGGGGCATCAGGCATGCTAAAAAGTAAGTTGTTTGTGTATAAATGCTTAAATTTACTGGAGACGCGAATGATTCAGTTTGATTTGGTGAATTAGTTCAACTGGTTAGAAGATCTGGTTAAAAATAGGAGTAGTTTATGATCACAATCACTAATACATAAATAAAACCCATGATTGAGCACAAATGTGTTAAATTAATATTTTTAAGTGCTCAGGTCAAATTGAATGCTGTCCCCGTGCAGCTATCATAGCCATTTGTTTTTGTTGTGGGAGCAACAGCAAGGATGACTGGAAGAAGAACCGCTTTATTCTGGCCAATGGCATCAGGATTACGGACTCTAAGATGTCGTATAAGTCTAACACCTGGCTGAGTGAAGCAAATAGATTTACTTCTAAAAGGCTTACTGTGTGTATTAAATACATTTACAAAGACAAAAACAAAGGATGTTTTTGCTATAATTTTATTTAGTTTCAGTTATGCAGAGTTCAGATTGCATGATTTTCAAAGTAGTCATGTCACGGATGTTTTCACACTGCATGACTATCTGGGCTAGTGTTCTGTCGGCGCTGTGTTTACACTGTAGGATGGATCGGCGACAGGAGAGTTCATACTGCATGACTTTAAAATAAGAAGAATCACAGACAACTTTGTCCAAACTACATCTCACAGCCTAACAAACGCAAAAAGTGACATAGAAACAACGCAAGGTCATGTAATATATATCACGTAATATTTATTTTGTTATTAACTACATAATGGAAAAAGAAGGCTTTAGCTTTAGAAACTTGTGTTGCTCACCTGGCTTTTGAAGAGAATTAACAATCTCTTCTCAACCTTTTTTTACTTTTCGACCTGATTGTAATATTGATCAGATGACACGTCAAACAGACAGTGCTCGTGCCAATTTTACACTTGTTTTTCCTCCATATTTTGGGTCCAAATCAACTGAAAATGAGCGTTTTTAGCTTCTCCCCCAGTCTCCCGCTGGCCTGCAGGTAACCATGCTAGTGAATGCTGCTCTCTCATTGGCTGTAGGTGATTGTGAATGTTATTTTCAGTCAGAACACATTCACACAGCATGATTTGCATCGCCGACAGCTCCAGATATTTAGCATGCCAAATATCTCACGGGCATCGGCGACTCATCTGTGATTCTCTTATAACGCATCCTTGATAGTTCATACTGTGTGATTGTCACTCGCGTGCACAAGCATCAATTTGCCAGTGATTTCAGGCATTTGTCGACGATTTCTCAAAACCTGTCGGTGAGTCAAAATCAGGGCTAAAATCATGCAGTCTGAACTTGGCATTAGTTTTGTATATACACAATGCAGTTTCAGTTCTAGTTTTTTTTTTTTTTTACAATTTTTTTTTCAGTTAACGAAAATGTTTTTTTCTTCAATTCTAGTTTTTGTTTTTTGTTTGTTTTCTTTAACTACAATAACCTTGGTACACACACTGTATTTTCTGTAAGCTAAGTTTAATCCTACTCCTAAAACCAAACCTAAAAGAAAGCAAATAAGGCCAGTTCTTAAGTTTTTCTAGATTTGGCATCCATCTAAGTCTTATACACTCTGCCAGGAGGAAAAGTATTTGCACGGCTCTCCTCAACAAGCTTCACAATTTAAAAATGTCAAACTACAAGTGTATTTTACAGACCAAATGCACAAAGCTTAATTCTTAGGGTAGGGTTTTATTTTTTCTCTCTTCATTTTAACCAATTAATCACAGTCTCCAAGTATAAGCGATAGTAGTGTTGATAGCTGCTGGTTTAAAAATAGTGCTATAGACACCAATTAGTTTTGTTGTTCATTGGAGGGCTAGTGCCTGACGCTCACAGTCCCATATCATGCTGAGATAGAACAGCATGAATGAACAGCTCGGCCCTCTTGACTGGATGTTCTAGTAAAAAGCATGTGGACTCCAGCGGTCTGATCATTCTCCAGACTTATGTGCACGGCTGTAGATGACTGGCTGGAGAGCATATTAATGCCACTTTGTCAGAATTAAGAGGTTAAATGGTTGTCAGGGCTTCGTTGTCACATTGCCTTGGAGGACAAGGCAAGAGGAAAAGCCTATTAACATAGGCAGTCCTTTTACCCCTGTGTGTGTGTTCTCTGCCACTGTGTCGCTCATTTTCTTCTCCGCAGTTCCTTTCTCCACCTATTCTTTATCACCGTGCTCTTCCCCAGTGCCCAGGCCTACCATCTCCCGCAGAGAGACAGACATCTCCCACTTGATCAGCTGCTGTGTTTCTTGTTCAGATAAATTGGAGCTTGTTCCTCTTGAGAGGCATTTCCTAGAGGATGCCACTGCCACCCGAAAATATCACATCCCCATCAGCCACTGCTTAGCGCATGCCAGCATGTGGCAGAGCCGAACATACCTGTACGCTGATTAGTGTGATTGTTTGAGGGGATGCTATAGGGTGAGGAAGGGCAGTTGACAAGACACAGACTGTCTTCACGCGAGCCAGCAGCAGCTCTTTCTGAATTGCAGATTCGTGATATATTTTCACATGACAAAAGTGCACCTCTGGGTGTCCTTACCTCAAGGTGCAGAACAAGGTAGCCTTTATGCAAAAAGAATGACTTGTGGAGAATGTATTATTCACAATTTGTCAGTCTGACCTTCATATTTTTCTCTTTTTTTAATGAGCATTTTAGAAAGAATCTCGTCTTTGGAGACTACATTTTTTTGTTCTTTATTATGGTGGAACTTTAAACAGGGAATCATCTTCCCATAAATTATGTGCTAAACAAGACTGGTTTTAGTGGTTGTCTGCATGAGGGAACTTGATTTTAAATGGCTCTATAAAAGATCTATGAGTCTTTGGGCGTTTAATAGCCCGTCTTTATCTGGATTCAGCCAACAGCTGGAGAATAGATAGAACCAATGCTTCGAATCTATTATAATGCTGATGTACCGCCAAGGCCACTGCTTTAAAATATGAACACAGCCTATAACCCATATCTCATAAAAGAGCACTTTTTGTTTGGATTCTCATATAACAGTTGTCCTCTTTGTCTTATAGGAAAACCCCTATATGTGCAACAACGAGTGCGATGCAGCCACAGACGAGCTGGCCCACCCTCCTGAGCTCATGTTTGACATTGTGGGCCGCAACCCCACAACCTTCTGGCAGTCCACATCCTGGAAGAAATATCCCAAACCTCTGGCAGTCAACATAACCCTTTCATGGAACAAGACTATTGAGCTAACCGATGACATTGTCATCACTTTTGAGTCAGGTCGGCCGGAGCAGATGGTTTTAGAGAAGTCTCTGGACTATGGACGTAGCTGGCAGCCCTACCAATTCTATGCTACCGACTGTCTCGATGCTTTCACTATGGAACCCAAGACCATGAAAGACATTACCCAGCACACACTGCTGGACATTATCTGCACCGAGGAATATTCCCGAGGTTATGTGTGGAAGAATGACAAGACTGTGCGCTTTGAAATCAGAGACCGCTTCGCACTGTTCGCTGGGCCCAAGCTGCACAATATGGCCTCACTGTATGGACAACTGGACACCACCAAGAACCTGAGAGACTTTTTCACCATTACTGACCTGCGCATACGTCTGCTCCGGCCTGCCACAGGTGCCACTATGGTGGATGAGAACAACCTTTCCAGATACTACTACGCCATCTCTGACATTAAAGTACATGGAAGGTAAGACATTGTTCAGTTGTTCTTTTTGTTGCCCCTGGCTCTTTTTAGTTCTCCTAACAAACCATTTCCCATTCTGTAGTTCTGTGTATTGGGAGGCAGGGTAAGTGTACTTTGCTTTATATTTTTAGGAGGATATTTTATGCATACGCTTAACTACACTCAGAAGAAGCTGACGATAAGTACAGTGTAGCACGTTCTTCTGTTTTACTATGATTTTAACAATACATTAAATAAAGATAATAGCGGCAGGAAACATTTATAGTAAGTGCAGATATCAACCTTGGGAATTACGCATTATAATCTACTATTTTCCTTAAACCATTCATTGTCGTCTACATCTTTTTCTGCAGTGGTAATTAAAAATCTTTTGCTAAACTGGTTGCATAGTCAGGTTTTTAGCAGCATTCTAAAATATAACTTCTAACTTGACACCCTGTGATCAATCTCAAGTCAAGACTGTGAAATTCACTGTGTTACACCTAGTCTATAAACAGGAGTTCATTCCCTAATTAAACATGTATCGGGGGCCATAACTGCCTCCAACTCATTTCACCTTCCTATGTTAATTTCTTTCACTCATCTTTTTTTTTTTGGAAGTTCACCCAAAAAATTCATTGCCCTCCTTTTTTCTTCTGTTGATCACAAAAAAATGGTTAAAACCACTTGAAGGTGAGTAAATAGCATTTTGGGGTGAACTATCCTTATCCATCTCTAACTTTTTTTTTATCAAACAGAAAAGATGAAGTTCAGCATCTGTCCCTGCTTGTCTATCTCAGTGTCTGAGTTTAAACATGCTTATTTATTCAAACATAGCCTGTTTTCAGTATCTAATGTAAGTGAAACTTTCTGTAAATTTATGTAATGTAATGTAATGTGTATTTTATATAGCACATTTATCATGTATGGCCATAGATTCAACACCACCAGTGTGCAGCATCCACTTAGGTGATGCGACGGCAGCTACAGGACAATGGCGCCAGTGCGCTTACCACACACCAGCTATTGGTGGAGTGGACAGACAGTGACAGAGCCAATTCAGTGCATGGGGATGATTGGAAAGCCATGATTGGTAAGGGTCGAATTTGACCAGAACACCAGGGTTATACCTCTACTGTTTACGAGAAGTACCATGGGATTTTTAATGACCATAGAGAGTCAGAACCTTGGTTAAAAGTCTCATCCGAAAAACGGAGCTGACAGTGTAGTGTCCCCTCCACTTTACTGGGGCATTAGAACTCACACAGACCACAGGTTGAGCGCCCCCTGGTGGCCTCATTATCTAATTTATGATGCACCAACAGTAATATATAATGTGCTCTAAATTAATCACAAATTCTAAATAACTGGAAGTATTTTATTTTATTTTATTTATTTATTTATTTATTTATTTATTTATTTATTTATTTATTTATTTATTTATTT
>CAIGQZ010032287.1:12324773-12338059 GCA_903798205.1 Danio tinwini | reverse complement strand
TCTCTCTCTCTCTCTCTCTCTCTCTCTCTCTCTCAACCGTAGTCTCTGCAGGAGAACCGAAGACTCCTACTGTTCCTGGTTAGCTTGCAGTGAAGACAAAGAGGGGCGTAAATGTCTCATTGAGCAGTCATGTCTAAAAGACAGTCTTTTAATTTGTGCATCACAACTGTCATGCTGACTTTTCAGATGGATGCATCTTTGCATGCTACTGTATATTATAAACACTGAAAAATGTGAAATGTGCAGATCTCACAGGTGAGCATTAATATTTCATGAATTGTTTCTTTTGGGGTTGGATGCACCATGAATTGTTCACTCGGTGCAAAGATGACCCAAACCACTTATTTAGTGGACACTACAGGGTTGTTAACTGTTTAACAGTTCTCTATTATGAAAAAGTGGGACTCTGTTTATAGACCAGTTACAGTTGATTGCATTTTATGTTGGCTTGTTTTTTTTTTTTGCCATTTGATTTTAGCTTATTGTGAAATGTTATGAGAGCTACATATTAGAAATACATTACACTCTAGATGGCAGCTTTCTAGATTGCAAATATCAAACCTGCAACTCACTGCCTTTAGAACTTACTGGGGGATGATTAAAAACTAAATTAAATCTGTTTGTTTAAATGTAATCTCAACCTTATTAAATATTATAATAAAATATATTTAAATATGTATTTTTTCCATTATACAATCATTTAGTTAAGTCTAAGAACTGTTTATATTCCCAAAATGTATTTAACTGCCCCACCAAAAAATAAAATAAAATAAAATTGTGATAGCATTTTTTAACTTCTAATGTCGCTGTTTAACACACTCAATGCATTTTTTTTCAACACATCCCATAATTTCCAAAATATCAACCTCTACCAAATGGTTAATATATCTGATGTTTATGGTAAAAGTACTGAAATTAATACATATACTATAAAAAATAAGAAAATATAGTGTAAGACCAAATCATTTAAAGAAATAATCAAAATAAAACATTTTTGAATACTGAACCATGTTTATTTTTTTTAAGTATGCCATAAAATATTTCAGATACTCATTTAAAATGTTTTCATGTTTTTTTTTGTTTTGTTTTGTTTTACAATAAAACCAAAATCAAGCATAGCAGTGCAACAGGATTGTGTTTGTTTGAATATTTTTTTTTGTAAACCTACACTGCTCTGTAGTGTAAACCATTATTTAAAACAGTCATTCTTTAAATGACTTTGACAGTCATTATGTATATCCGCTGCGTAAAATTGTGCTGGATAAGTTGGCGGTTCATTCCGCTGTGGTGACCCCAGATTAATAAAGGGACTAAGCCGACAAGAAAATGAATGAATGAATGAGTCATTATTTAAAACAGTCAAAATATGGTCAACCATTTGGTAGAACAGGCAGTTAAAGGGTTCAAAAAGTATGTTTGCTTTGCCTATCCTTAAAATATTAAATACATTTAAATTTTATTATAAGTGCAAAACAAGTCAAAAAAGTATGTAGTGAATACACTGAATGAAAGTTATTTTACTGATATATTGACTTTGTATTTTTACTAAAGTAATTTAAAATATTGAAAAATTGCAGTGTTTAAAAAAGATTAAATAAGTTAACAAATTCGCCTTAACTTAGTAACACTTTATAACTATTTATACACACTATGAAGAATTTATTAAGCTTTAGCAAAAAGTTAATATATTATCTGTTAAGTATTAACTCGGCAACACGGTGGCACAGTGGGTAGCGCTGTCGCCTCATAGCAAGAAGGTCACTGGTTCGAGCCTCAGCTGGGTCATTTGGCATTTCTTTGTGGAGTTTGCATGTTCTCGCCGTGTTTGCGTAGGTTTCCTCCGGGTGCTCCGGTTTCCCACACAAATTCAAAGACGTGGTATAGATGAATTGGGTAAGCTAAATTGTCCATACTGTATATGTGTGAATGAGAGTGTGTTTCCCAGTGATGGGTTGCGGCTGGAAGCATATGTAAAACATATGCTGAATAAGTTGGCGGTTCATTCCGCTGTGGTGACCCCTGATTAATAAAAGGACTAAGCCAAAAAGAAAATGAATGAATAAAGTATTAACTCTACATTAATAGACAGTGAGCAGTGTATAAATACATCCACAAATGCTGTATTCTTTATTTATAAGCACATTTATAATGGGCTTAATGATTGTGTTTTTATACTTTGTTAATGATTATTTTCCATTAATTAAGTGTTGCATTATTTACAAACTAGTTATTTAAAAATAGTTGGTGTTATTATAAGATCATTCAAAATGTGTAAGTAAATGATTAATAAACTATTCAAATTTACATTAATATATCTTATTAATCAGGCATATATTAATAGTTTGTATGTTGATAAATGCTTTATTAAGCCAACTTAATCCAGCTTTGTGATATAATCTAAAGTGAGAACTGCTTATGCTTTATAATTACAACTAAAGGCTCTATAGTCTAAACAGGAAAGGATCTATAGTCTAAACAGGAAAAAAAAATGTATAAATAAATGACTTTCTTAATTTCTATTCATTTGAAGATACACAAATGAAACTGTATAAAATAAAAAATAAATCTTTGGAATTTTATGTTAAATAAAATTACTGTACAGTTTAAACATTGCTAAATAGCATGACATACTTTTACAGTAATTTTATGTTTTAGATAAGATTGCAAAGATTTATTAATACTGAGTCTTTAATTGTCATTTATTAGGAATTTACAAAGCATAAATAGTCCTCACTTTAGATTAGGTCACAAAACTGCATGGAGTTGTGTTAATAAAGCATTTATTAACATACATAGTAATTATATGCCTGAATAATAAAATATATAAATGTTGATTTAAATAGTTTGTAAATTGTTTACTAACTCATTCTGATTGATTAAAAAAAAAAACACCAAATACTCTTAAATACAAATGGTTTGTAAATAATGCAATACCAAATTTAATAATGAACAATTAATAAGTAATAAAGTATGAAAATTATTAAACTCATTATAGATGTGCTTGTCAAAAATACCGCATTTGTATCTGTATTAATAAACTGCTTACTAAGGTCTATTAATGTAGAGTTAAAGAATAACAAATAATAAAGTAACTATTTGCTAATGCTTAATAAGTGATTCATAGGCCCAATCCCAATTCTACCCCTTAGCCCTTCCCCTTACCCCAACCCTTCGTTTTGCGCATTCACGTCAAGGAGTAGTGGTGTTCCAATTCTCTTTAGCTTGAAGGCATAGGGCTAAGGGCAAGGGGTATACACCCCTTCGAACAAAGATTTTTCAGGAGCACACTTGAAACGAAGGGGTAAGACATTTCCCAGAATACACTGCCACATGGCAGTATTGCTGAACCCGGAAGTAAGGAGATCCACAAATTAGTATTTTTTGTCATTTTTATGAATTTTTACGACAAACAAACACATGTTTTAATATATTCATAACCGCGTTCGTGTTTTACCGTCATGCTTTAAAAAACCCCCGCTAAATTTCACAATCTATAATCCCTAATCATAACTCCTGTACAGCAGTCCCATAACATTCTGACACTCGATGACACTCGAACACCCTGTCAGAAAAGTCTAGTGGCTAAGAATGAGCCTTTAACAGTGTCTGCTATAATGTTAATGTTGTTTCGGATTGTTTACATAGATGAATACGGCCACTGTGTAAATACACAGTACAGTTACGATCTTATTGCCACATTAGATCATTATGATAAAATAATATATGCCTTCAGTGATTTCCTGAAGATAAATACCAAAAATTAACACAACTAGAATAACTACAGCAGTCGCCATCGTCTGATCTCATATGAAGCAAGAGATCGCGATGACATATGATGACGTGTGCAGGTGTTACGAAGTGCTGTCCCAATTCTTAGGGGTAAGTTTTGAAGCCCTTCCCCTTAACCCTCGGTTGTAAGGGCCAAGGGGAAGGGGAAGGAGTGGGGGACAAAAAGTAGAATTGGGATTGGGCCATAGTGTGTAGTTATTATAAAGTTTTACCCTTAACTTATTTCATTTATACAATAGTAAAGTAGATGTATTACAATATGTCAGTTTAATGTGAGCTGAAAATGGCTTGTAAGATGAACTTGATTCAACTTAAAATTGTAAGACAGCAGCTAACCAACAGTATATATGTGTATGTGTGTGTTTACATGCATGTGTGTGTGTGTGTGTGTGTGTGTGTGTATATATATATAGTTGTCTCAAAAAATAGTGTTTACAAAAGGAATAAATCCATTAGTCTTGTTAAAGAATGTTAAACTCCATTTCAAATGTGTTTCTGTTATCTGTGCAAAAGCGTAGCATTTTCAGTTATGCTCAGATACAGTTGTCCCCCTCGGGGGTCGATGATACGGTGATTGATCGTTTAATTGCAGTCCTCCTTGGCTGCTCGGACAGCCAGTCGTTCAGCGAGAAGTCAATGTGTTTTTCTCTTTTTCTTTTTTTTCTGGCCTTCTTGGGCCATGCTGAGGCCAGGAACCGGAGGACAGATAATCTATTTGTGCTAATTTCGAGATTCACCCCACACCCCCCTCCTTCCTGAATAAGTCATTCCGCTCTGTATCTTCCTCTTGCCATCTCATGTGCTGCGCTCGGCACTTCAGCTCTTCTACATCAGCACATTTCATTGGTCCGGTCATCTGATGTTTCAGCAGTCTGTTCTGTTCCACATGCTCTTTCACCACAAAACTTAATCTAATTATGTTAGAACCTCCCGGCCTCAGATGATTGCAATCCGATTTGCATCTCTGTGATTTTTATTTAAAGTGTTTGATTGTATGCTATTGTTACAGTGGTAAATAAATTCGGGTGTAACTTTTTTTATACGGCCTGATGTGAACACTGATTTAGTTATATATTATATATAGTTATATATAGTTATATCCATTTGACCTCTTAACACCATTGACAGATCAGGAAGCTGCTGCCCAGGCAGTTAATCTGAGACTGTGTGTGTGTGTGTGTGTGTGTGTGTGTGTGTGTGTGTGTGTGTGTTCCTGTGAGAAACGGAATCGGAGCACAAGAGATCTAAATGATGAAGTGTAATTACACACCCAATTGATTCTGGCACCTCATTCATCATCCAGTCATCATGTTATTCACAAACGCCGTTTCCAGGCATCAACACATCTAAGAAAACAATTAAATGTGTGAAAATACACACTTGACCCTGCAGATACATAGTGGTTGTCACACAGCATCCGTTAAGCCAACTCATAGAATTTCCAGCTTGTTTTTCAGTGGTGCAGAATTCATAGTCTAAATCAATCCTTTTACTTGGTTTGCTCTGTTTCTACACTCAGAAGAGTGCATTAGCTGATTTGTCCTTTCAATGATTCATTCATTTATTTTATTTTCGACTTAGTCCCTTTATTATCGGGGGTCGCCACAGCAGAATAAACCACCAACTTATTCAGCATATGTTTTACGCAGCGGATGCCCTTCCAGCTGCCACCCATCACTGGGAAACACCCATACACACTCATTCACAGTCATACACTACGGACAATTTAGCTTAACCAATTCACCTATAACGCATATTTTTGAACTGTGGGGGAAACTGGAGCAGCCGGAGGAAACCCACACAAACACGGGGAGAGCATGCAAACTCCACACAGAAATGCCAACTGACCCACCTGAGGCTCAAACTAGCGACTTTCATACTGTGAGGTGACATTATTAGACATTTGCATTTTCATAAAAAAAGACGATAGTCTGTAGTTTAAATATCAGTTCAGATACCATTTATTTTTTAAGTATTTCCAATAAATTCTGTATTGAAACAGATTTTTGATGTTTTTGTTTTTCATTTTGCACAAAAAAGGCTTTTCTTTTGAAAGTAATTTCTTATCAAGATTTAATATGCAATTACAAAGTTTCCGCTACATTTATTCTTCCATGGCGGGGCGCCACACCAAAATTCATCCCACCACGGCTACATTACAGCTTCTCAATCAAAACATTAAGTGTTTTTTTTTTTTAATAGCAGGTTATAATGGCACCAAAACTTATTAAAAGGTAAGTGAATTATAACATCGCAAACTTTTCTGTAACCATAGTACCGATGTGCGTTATTTGTTTAACGCTTTAAGGTGACATGCTGACTGACTGACTGACAGGTGCATGATGCACGTGAGGCCAGCAAACATGACGTATAGCTTTCAGTTAGGATAAACACAGTTTCCATAATTATACTTTTAATTATAGATTAAGGTCTATGGTTCTGCATACAACAAACAAAGACTTTATCTTGCTGGAGTTTATAGCCGTTTCACTTTACTTCAGGACGCATCTGTACGTCTTTTGGAGACATTCATAAATATTCCTAGCCAATCTAATAAATGTTGGAAACTTACTCACTACATAAACACACTAAATTGCAGAGTAGTGTTTATTTGAGTGCACACAAGAAAATCTGCACTTGAGCAGCGTAGCTATTTGAGGTCATGCAATAAGTTTTGTGACCGAGCAGAGGAAATCGGCGGGCAAGCAAAGAGATTCGCATGCTCGTATTACATAAATGCAATCTCGATTTGTAGTACTGCGCTCATGACATTTGTCATTGAAATAACGTTATAGGTAGTTGGTTGATCTCTGTAAAAGGCCTGCCGCCAAAGCTGGAAAAAATCCTAGAGGAAACACTAAATTATGTTGTGATTTGATTAACCAATCCCCACATTATATCACATTGCATAAATAATATATATATTTTTTATTTAAACTTTCACAGCTGCTGAAGGAACATTGCACAGCTGTCATAGTATGGCACACATTTGGAAAAAGGAAAGTAGAAAGGCAGTCGAAAAAATAACAAGAAAAACAACAAAACAGTCAATTGTTTTATTTGTCTTTCACAAGCTTGATAGTATCTGTTTGTGACTCATCTTCTTAGTTGTTCTTGAGCAGGCAGTTGTAGTCCTCAGTCTGAATGAACACCAGACAGGCAGCATCACTCAAGGAAATGGAAGGTGACACATGGCTTGTCAGCCCGTTACCATTAGACCTGCACAAGCTCGTTTAAAGCATTTTAACAAGTCACAAACACAAACCCTGACACTCCTGTGGTACAGAAAACCTTTCAGTTCATTTATTTGTTTTGCCTTCGCATCCCTTCCCCCCATCTCTGCCTGACCCGTGCACTCTCTTTAACTTATTTACGGATAGCAGATCTGCTTGCTGGGTTTCTCAGTCTGTGGTTTTCATACAAAGAGCTTCACATATTGCCCAGCACTTCCTTTCTGAGCACATGGGGCTCACTGTTCTGTCTCTCCCTCTCTCTGCCTCCCCATAATAAGAAACCCACAGCTTTGAGAGTTCCCCAAGCAGAGCACCTGCAGACCTCGGAGGTAGAAAAAATGAGGAGTGGAAGGAGGGAGAGAAGAGGAGAAGGGTTGTGCTGCAAAACAGAAGCAGAAAGCGGCGTATCTGGATAGCCCAGCTGCCAGGTCCCAGATGTGTACGTGTGTGTCTGTGTGTGTCGTGCTGGGCTGATGCGTGACTGCCATGCATGGTCAGAACCAAAAGAGGGAGGGCTAATCTGTCTCTGTTCCATGCGAATCGTTCTGCAGTTCACATGTTTAATTAGCTCCAGAGTGAAAAAAAAATACTGGTGCTCTCTTTGTTTGCTAGGCCAATTGATTTTATGAATTATAAAGGAGCAATTTATGATGGCAAACGAAATGCAGACACACTTGGAGGAAATGCCAATTAAATATTGGCACTATTTTGTGGTGGTATTTAAAGAGAGCGGGCAACATCAGCAGGTCATTTTTGCATTCAATGCATAACATTTTGTAAATCAATGTAATTAAATTGACTGTTAGATAAAAAAAAACAATACTTATAAATACATGAAGATCATCATTTAATATGAAAATGAAATTTTTTTGTGTATTTGTAAGACAAATTGTCAGCAAATGTCATGTTAGTTTGTTTATTTAGTCACCAGCTAGCTCTCTGCAACTCTCACATTGTCACCCACTGAAGCTAAGCAGAGCTGTGCCTGGTCAGTACCTGGATGGGAGACCACATGGGAAAGCTAGGTTGCTGCTGGAAGTGGTGTTAGTGAGACTATCAGGGGTGTTACACCTGGCTTAAAGATGTAACATTAAGGGAGACAACCCGCCAAAAAAGTCAAAAATAATATTTTATTTTAACACAATTGAAAATAACATAATCAAAACATCAGTATCAGTATGTTCAATCAGTGTGAAAAGCAAGTGAATGGATGCTGTAAGTGTTGTCAGCGCTAGTTTATGGATGCAAACAAAACATAAAGCCCAAATTAGAGCGCAGCTCTGGCCAACTGCTTAAACAGTGAACGAACAGCGGCCCCGACAAACTCTCTCACAGAGTTTAAATAAGGGTGCTGACGAGCATCAGGTGCGCTGAAGGCACGCTCCAACCAAGAACAGACAAAACATACAAAAAACACAAACCAAAACAACGCAGTACTAACAAGGGGGCACTCAATCTGTGGTCTGAGTGGGTACTAACGCCCCAGTATAGTGGTGGGGATTCTATACTGCTCAGTGAGCACCATCTTTTGGATTAAAACTGTTGTTAAAAAATCACAGGATGTCCTTCGAAAAAAAGAGTAGGGTTTAATCCTGGCCAAATTTTCCCACTGGCATCTGTCCATCATGGCCTCCTAACCATCCCCATATCATAATCAGCTTTATCACTCTGTCTCCTCAGGTTCTATATACAGCTGATCCATCAATCAGCAGGTGTGTGGTGTGTGGTCTGGCACAATATGGCTGTCGTGTCATCCAGGGGTGCGTTTCCGAAAAGCATCATTAGCCAACTAAGGTTTCAAGTTGCATCATTACAAACATAGTTTGTTGATTTGGCGTTTCCCAAATCCGTCGTTTCAACAAACATTCGTAAACTGCGTTGCAAACTTCCATGCTTGCAACTACACCTCAAGAGCTGTAGTTAGAAACATAGTTCCTGGCTGTGTTCTATTCCCAGTTATCCCCCCTATATTTTATTCTTTTAGAACATTCTAACATTTAAACTAGGATTTTTTTTTTTTTTTTAAAGCATTAAAGTCATCACTCTTAGGTGTAATTTGCAGTGTAGTTTACATTGGTGGTCTGTTTTTTTAAATTCATCAATTTTGAATCAAGCTATTATTTGAATTTAAGTTGAATAGCTAATTTATATAAACCTATTTTAATTCATAGTAGCAAATTATTTAAATGTTATTTAAAAAGTTTTAGTTTTTTTCTTTCTCCCAGAGTTTTTCTTCTTTCAACGTTTGACCGCCACATGTAGCTGCAGTTCTGTGAGACACAAGCACAGGCAAATACTCGTGGGTGTCAGAAAAGAGCTGCCTGTCACTCACACAGTACTACTGACACTGTAGGTATTGTTATATATATTTTTGACATTTCTGTATCGTGCTGGTGCTTTTGGCATCCCAAGTGAATAAATGTCAGTATTAGAGGATGAAACATCCAAGCTCTTTTATAAAACTCAGAAAGCTGCCTTGCTGCCCACATAGGCTGCTCCCTTTTAAGGCAGCATCCTTACTAAAACATTACCTCATAGTTGACTTATTTAGGACACTCTTACTCTTTTTTGGGCAGAAACTACACAAAAGTTTTAGTTTTAAAGTATATCTACAGAAATTGTATGATAATACTGCAATGTTCTTGTTTGCAATTGTAAGTATTAAATGACATATTAATAATCAGTATTACTCTTATTTTTTATTGAGCATATTTAAGTTAATTCTGGTGAGTGGAGGTAAATAGCTCAGTAGGCTTTGGAACAGCTTATGTAAATAAATCATATTAAAATTATGCGATGCAAATTTGTAGTTTCCTTTGAGTATTTTTGTTTGTGTGTACTTATAAAGTCTGTCACTGCTGTGGCTCTAGTGGTTTCCCCTTCACTTGTTTCACAGAAGGTGACGTTTTGGTTGATGCACACGCACATACACACACACACACACACACACACACACACACACACACACACACACACCACTGATTTAAAATATGTATTTGAAAGTCCATCAAAAAGTCAAGAAGAAGCCAAGCTCACGAGATTGCGCCTGCTCCTCGTTGAATTAAAAAAAACAAACTAAATAAATAAAAATCTACTCAGAATTGCGTGGATGCATTCCAGATCTGTCAGACCCGAGCAACCAGTATGCCTAGTAAACATGCTGATAATTATTTCACCTGTTTGACATTAAGTAAGAAGAACGGCTGAACCTCTCAGATTTATCAATAATGTAGCAGTCATCCAGAGACTGAGAAAAGCATTCGCTTCTCCGTGAAGAGAATGTTGAGTCTTTTGGGAGTCTGCTGACTGACTGAGAACAGTGTTAATGATAACATGCTGAACGTTTGGATGCCTCTAGACACCTTTACTGATTACCAGCGACTGCCTGATCCAGCACATTCAGACAGAGGAGAGACAGACCGTAGCCTGGAGGCTGTTAGCAAAACAGTCTGCCTGTATTATAAACTCCTTGACCCTGCTTAAGTAATACACTTGGTTTAGACTGCTAACAAACATTTATTTTGAAGGAGCCAAGCAGGATTTTTTCACACTTTTGAATAGGGATGCACCGATACCATTTCTTTTAAACCGATCCAATCCCGATACCAGAATTCTAAGTATCGACCGATAAAGATCCAATCCCGATCCTGTACCTTTTTTAAGCATAATACTGTTTCGATAGCTCTGGTGATTAACTCAAATAATATATCTTCTTTAGTACAAACAACTGACCCATAGGCCTACTGCATATCACAGACGACACCATCTAACTAAAAACAGGATGCTTGCTGTAAACTAGGCTACATTATTTGAACATTTGTTATGACATTGATCTGCTGTGGTACAGCTTATGATTTCTTTATTAATATTAAGATTTTTCTTTGAAATCCTCAATAGGCCACCACTATTGACCCTAATCGTTGGTAAAATAACCAGCCTTTTAGCCAAACCTGATATTTTCCCGCAGGTTTGATGCAGACTAAACTAAACTGTCTGAGGCCAGTTTTACTTAATAAACATTCCCTTTTCTGTTAATGGCAATCTATATTGTGCTCCTCAGTTTTACTTTTATTAATTTAAGCAACTACTTTGACCACAATGAGCCAGGCTTTACAAACTATTCGTGGCACTGAAAGTATTCCCCTCAGAAGAATAAGTCGGAAGAATGACAGAACAGAATCTCATTGTGAGAATAACTGCGCATGTCACGTCTGCGCAGCCAGTGCATGAATGATGCACTTGATGCATTACTGAGATACAATTCACAGCCCTCCACTATCTGGACAATTCCAAAAGAGCAGCACAAAGGGAAGATATGAGTTCCTTGAGGATCTGTCCAATGTATTATTGAGCCTTTTCTTATTTACAATTTCAGGTAGGCCTACTTTGTCTGTGAAGAACAAGTAATAACCCTCTGTACTCCAGTGTTGCGAATGTGATCTGCTGATCTAACAGACACAGCGCAACATAATTTAGAAACAGCAATGAACTCCTTGTTGCAGGTCAAAATGAACCCATTTAATGCAAAACTAAATACATTTCTCCACTGGAATAGGAACAGATAGTCTTGGAGAAAGTTGTTTGTGTTGTCATGAACGCGACACGCAGTTTGAATTGTGAATGAATGAAGAATGATTGATAGACGCAGAGGAGGGAAGCGCTGAACTAAGCATGAATTTAACCACTTGAATAATTATCTGTACTTGACATTAAACTATAGAATGGCTTTAGAACATTTGGGATATATTAGACCTACATGACAACTTTCTAGTGCCTTATAATAGGCTACCTTTATGGCTTTTTGTTGGCTTATAAATTACACAGATCGGATTTGGATCAGTACCAGCTGTACCAGTCAGCAAAAATATGCGGTATCGAACCGATATTCGATCAAAGTATAAGGATCGGTGCATCCCTACTTTTGAAATATTGTGTCAAAATTGTGTTTAATCCATCCAGAAATGTCTGATCTCTCGAGAAACAAGGTGTTTTATAGATGGATGCAGTGTAGTGGGAGCACTGCTACTCGTTTCTCATGCAATTAACAAAATATATATCTCAAAATCAAGAGGGTGACATTTTTTACAGTTGCTTTAAAAAAACCGGGTGCTAATGTTTGAATTCAAAAGGGTTTTAAAAAGGAAGTGTTGACAACGTCAAATATTAAAGTTAATCAAAAAAGCAGGACATGTGAAAGCTGCTGTATATTTTAACATTAACCAGCAATTTGCAGATCAGAGGGCCGCCGTGTTTACAAGCACAAATGTGCACATATCGACTTTGAAATGAGTAATTTCGTGAACACATTGATGTGACCGGTGATTTATGTGTGTTTTGCAGGAAGTGCCTTGGGAATTGGCGTGAATGTTTCTTGAGTGTCAGCGTGTGTGCGCTTGAATCACTGTTTAGAAGATTTCTCTCATACTGTCACAAAGACTCCTTCCTCCCAAGCAGAGCTCATTTGCATTCAACTCACTGGTACCGTCTCTGTCTGCGTCTCTCTCTTTATCTCTCTCTGACCTGATCACTCACAGATGGCACAGCCCTTATTCTGTTCCTCCTCCTTTACAGTGCATTCAGCAGAGGAACGTGTGCCCAATCACCACACAAATGGATTAATTACGTGTTTCAGGGTGGAAAACCTCAGTCAATTTGTATTGTATACAAACTCGAGGCTTGCAGTCAGACATCCCCTGCCAAATTTATGCACACATACATGCACTCACGCACGCATACACAGCTTAGCACTATAAGTAGGGCTGATACTGAGGTGATGGGAGGATTTTTACAGTGCAAAGCCACAGTGTTACCCCTGAAAAGCTGATCCCATTTAGAGGTTCCAGCAAAATCCCTATCCCATTCAAAGCCATTGACTGGAATAAAGCTATTAGCCTCCCTCTAGATTAGCACTGCAACGCAAGAATTATTATGTTAATGTGTCAAAATCAGGGTTAACTTTATGTCATTCTTTCTGAGGAGAAAAGTTTGGGCTGTCATTAGTCACTATCTGGCTCCGTCCAAAGTCCAACCTGAATGTTAAGGCGCTTGATTACATCCATTGAACTGCCTTCGTGAGCAGAATACATTTTTGCCTTAATTAACAGCGTTTTGATGCAGGTTTTCAGCTTCATGGAAGTGTTCATTTTAATGCCAAAAAATTGTCAATATGCATTCACATTTTTTGTCTTCTTGTCTTTTAATACTACTACTACTAATAATAATAATAATAATAATAATAATAATAATAATAATAATAATAATAAT
>CAIGQZ010032287.1:12274872-12294151 GCA_903798205.1 Danio tinwini | reverse complement strand
TATTTTGTGGTCAGCCAAAGAAAAAGAAAAAACTGGGGGGAGTAAATGATGACAGAATTTTTATTTTTGGGTGAACTATCCCTTTAACTAAGTCCGGAATGGGACAGCACAATGCTTCTGAAAAGTATTTAAAGATTTGACTTGATGAACCAGAACGAAAGGGTTCTAGTCATATTGTTTGCAGTATGCAATCTGTGTTCTAGATCCAAGTCTGGATGAAAACATTGAATCTGAGATAATTCAGCTGTGGAACTCAAAGGCGAGAAGCCCATTGATTTTTTTTTTTTTAAGTGGGCCCTCTAAAACATATTCCAGACACAATGATTGACATATCCAGGCAGCTTTAGAGATCGCTTTACAGGAGATATGTCTGTCTCAACTCCTCCATTCGAGGGGCAGGGGAAGAGGCCTGACCTCAATCCAGATCTTGATAATGAGAATCCTTCCATTTCCCCCAAAACCCCTGGAATTGTCTCAGGAGGGAAGGACGTGGGGGCTTTATGAGTGCAGATTTTCCAAACCCAATGGGTTGAGGATGTCAGTCGGTTGCTTTACCAAGTGTCCCTGGCAGGTCAGGGTAGCATCATCAGTTTGTTATGTTATGCCAAGAGCAGCATCCGAACAGCTTCACTTTGAAACTAGGACAGACTCCTTGTGGGTCCAGGATAAACGTTGTTCGGTTTCTTTGGAGGCTATGGGGAAATAGATAGGAAGTTATTTCTGATTTGGTTGTGCTATTTCTCATTTTGCAGCTGACAGAATCAATACTGAAAAAAGTGCTTTGACTTTCATTTTTTATGGCAGTAGTTCTGTAGAGAGGATACAGTTTGTGTACCCGTTTTCGACCTGAGAGGCTTTGTTATTTTGGGGGCATAGAAAATAGAAGCCATTGTTTTATTCCCGTGTTTGAAAGTTCCAGCTCCTTCACTACACCCTTCCATCATTTCTGTGAGACGACTCTCCATGAGCAATAGAATAAAATACAGCTGATGTAAATTTCAAATCGCATGTGCACTCACATTCTGGCGAGGTTGAAAATTACATCCGCTCGTGTTTGATCTCCATCTAACATTTTCGTTTCTTGTTTTCTTCTCCATTGCTGTGGTGTGCTCAAGGCCAACTTTCTAATAACAACACCGCTTCTCCATTCATCTTAAGGTGATCTTACATCTAACACCGCTGGCTGCGTCCATGGCAGTGCTTGTCACCCCTCAGACCATCCAAACCTAGCATGCCATGGTGCCCCTCTTCTGCAGCACCGTCGCGTCTCGCACACACTTACCCTAAACAAAGCCACATCTCTCTCCCCTTTTTGCAAGACTGCGAATGCTACAATCACTCCAATCGCTGCAGTTACATCGAAGTGCTAAACGCCGTCATTTGCGTGAGCTGTAAGCACAACACTAGAGGGCAGCACTGCCATCTGTGCAAGCTTGGATACTACCGCAATGCCACAGCAAAGCCGGACGATGAGAATATTTGCATAGGTCAGTCCTCCAGCACTTCCATCCACCAAACATGGCTTATCGCACATCACACACACACACACACAATCTGCCATTTGGCCTTCTCTTTCTATTGCTCCATCATGCCTCCATTCCCTCACTCCCTTCTATGTGTCTGTCCATCCCACTGTCACCACCCGAGTCTTTGCATGCATGCTCGTGAGCGTCACATTGCTCCACCAACACAAAACTGGCAAGTATATGAAATGATGACCCATGACAAGTGTTTATTAGTCTCCATTTTAATGTATGTTGCAAAGCTAAGAAAGGAAGAGTTAAAGGCCCAATCACAATTCTACCCCTTAGCCCTTTCCCTTACCCCTTCTTTTGCACGACCACGTGAAGGGGTAGGGGTGTCCCAATTCTCTTTAGCTTGAAGGCGTAGGGCTAAGGGGAAGGACTAGATATCCCTTGAAACAGAGACTTTCCGGGACCACACCTAAAACTAAGGGGTATGAAAATTTGGCTGCACACAGAATTTTTTTGTCATTATAACAAACTTTTACAGACCACAAGCATATATTTAAATACATTCATAACAGCATTTGTGTTTTAGTGTCATGGTTAAAAAAAAAAACGCTAAAATAAGAACCGCTAAATTTTGCTATCTATAATTCCTAATAATAACTCCTGCATAGCACTCAAATACTCTGTCAGAAAGGACTAATGGCTGGAAATGAGCTTTTTACAGTGTCTGGTATAATGTTGATGTTGTTTCGTGTGTTATCATAGATAAATATGGCCACGGTGTAAATGTGCCAGGGCTTAATTTGTGCTGTAACATTCCGGATCCGGCACCTCTGAAATCTGATCCAGCGCCTCATTTTACAGATCCTCCTCCTCAACTGCCATCCTCCCCTGTTCGCTGTTTAAGTTCACTTTCATCTGAGACACCCACCCCCTTCCCTCCCCCGTACTTCACTTTCGTCCGCGACACCCCTCCGCCATACCCCCACCCCCCACTTTAGTGCATGACACCTCTCCATCCTCAGGTAACATGCCAGATCTGTTACCCTGATCTGTTCCGGGACCTCGCAATACACAAATGAAGCACTGAAATGTGCAGTATAGTTCCGATCTTATTGCCACATTATATTGTTATGATAACATGATATCGTTGCCTTCAGTGATTTCCTGAAGATAAATACCCAAAAAGAACACAACTGGAATAATTACAGCAGTCGCCATTGTCGATCTCAAATGAAGAAAGAGATCGCGATGACATATGATGACGTATGAAGTTGTTGTAGTGCTGTCCTATTTCTTAAGGCTCATACAAGCTTCGTTTGCATTTATCGTCAGTATTTTTTAAGACGTTTTTTCCACATTCAAGCCCAAACGATTGTCACTGCCGTCGAGCAGACAAGAAATGCAAAATCACTCCTTGACGTTCGATAGCGCTTACTGAAAAACAGCAAGACCCCGGTACACAGAGTGGCGCTACACAACTTTAAGCTTCTGACACGCGCTTGTAACACAGAAGAAGAGAGAAAGTTGACACGCATGTTTTTAAAGTTACTGGCGATTTAAACAAGCATGGATGGCATGCTCCCCGTTCATATGGCCTCTGGGCATCAATGTGTGCTCGCATTGACAGTTTTGCGCTTGAGCGACTCCAAGTGGTGTGTACTGTAACTTCAGCAGCTCCGTGCATGTGAAAAAAAGTGGCAATCTGATTGGTGGAGAAGGTTCTGACGTGGCGTGTGAAAACAAAAGAAAAAATTACGCTTTTATGCCTGACGTTTTGCACGTTGGTTTGCACGATCACATTGGTGCCCTTTTTTAGTCACAAGGCATTAAACATCGACAGAAAATGCGAACAAAAAGCATTCCAATGTGAACAAGCCTTTAGGGGTAAATTTTGAAGACCTTTTCTTTTCACACTCTGTTTCAAGGGCCAATAGGAAAGGGTAGAGGTACAAAAATAGAATTGGGATTGGGTCAAAGTATCACCGTGATTCAGAGAGCAAGACAAAAAAAACAAAAACAAAAGACATAATAAAGCTAGACAGGTGTCATTGTGAGACAGAGGTGATGTGTGCCTTCACACTTCCCCAGTGAGGTGTCTGGGAGGGCTCACACCCACAGAAAATGGTGCTGCATACTGCATATGTCACTCTGGAAAAGAAGGAAGAGAAAGAAAGAAGAGAGCGAGAAAGGTGTCTGGGAACAGGTCACGGCTGTGCGACTTACTCACACATCTCTAGGTGTTACAGGTCACAGATTCTGACCTCTGCCTCAACCCAACCATATCTGTAGTCGCAGGAGTGCCGCAAAACTGTCAAAATATGTGAAAAGTGCATCTTGGGAGAGTGTTTTAGCAAAGCATTAATAATTAATAAGCATTAATGCCTTCAACTTAATGTAGAATCGACACAAGTAGCACAATCTTGAGGCTATGTTCTGTTGTGCTCGGAATCTGAAAATACTGGTGAATGTTTGTTGAAAGAAATAAGAGGATTTCAAAAAGAATGTGTAGTTGTTTTCAGGAAAAATGTTTAAGATCCAGTGTGCAGTCGTGATCAGACATGCCATTACGCACATCAGAGTTTCAAGCTCCACTTTAAGTTCTTGAGAGGAAGCTCAAGAGAATTAATCAGATTCCTCTGAATTGCTGATATTTAAAACATTTGCATATTTAATGCTCATCAGTAGCTAAAAATCATCTCAGATTATTTATCCTTTCTGAAGACATCTCAGAAATGCAGTATTTGAATGGCTTCTGAGCACCTTGTGATTAAGGCTACATTTACACTAATGTTTTAGTTTTAAAACTGAATTTTAGAATAAAAACGATTTATGTCAATACTGATGTTTCACCTAACATTTCTGAAAAGAGCTTCGTCCACACTACACTGCTGAAAACGGACATCACGTGACCACACACACACTGTGGCATGCGCTGCAGCATATATGCGCACGTCTGAGCTCCAGGCAGTCAGCAGGAGCTCTGCGGGCACCTCCCTAGATGAGAGCAGAGCACGTCGGACAGTTCATTAAGGATGTTCCTGAGCCCAAAGATAAGTTAATATGTTAATTTATGTAACCATGTACACTAATTCTGCGTATTGACTGATTGCTTGTCTTTTTTACTATATTAGATAAACTTATTGTACATATACTTTTATAATGTCCATTATTGATTATTAAAACTCATATTCAGCAAAAAAGAGGGTATGTTCCGTATTTTTAGAAGAAAATGGAAGGAGGCAGTTATGTTAGGCTCTGTTTTGTTTTAAATATGCATACAGTAAAGATGAAGTTCATATGTAGCTACACAATGCCTCAACAATTTTAGTGTCTGTTAATTTAATATCAAAATGAAGACAGCCATTTCCTTATATCGTGTTTTCATTTTATTGTTGAGAGAACATAGTCAGGGGGATGTGAATGAGGTTATAAAGTAGCCTACACTGTTCCCTTTGAGGACTTATCCAATGGATCCTTGGGAGTTTGCTTTCCATATCAAACTTGCAAAGTCTGAACTTAAAAAAGGGTAAAAGACTGATATTTGAAATTAGACCTAATATTGAGGAAAAAGCCCTAAACCATTTTCAGATGTCTCCGTTTTCCCCCATTTACACTGACATGGAGCAGCAGCGTTTTAAAACCAAAAGGGTCTCTTCAGCGTTTTCAAAATACTCAGTTTTGAGGACTCGAAAAATCTGGGGTAGTGTGGACGGAAGGCGTAACTGTAGCAAAACTTATGCATTTTAAAACTAAAACATATTAGTGTAAATGGGGTCTAAGCAGACCCTGGCCAAATATTCGAAAAAGTGATGCATGGTCTAGAG
This sequence comes from Danio tinwini, assembly GCA_903798205.1. Classification (NCBI taxonomy): domain Eukaryota; kingdom Metazoa; phylum Chordata; class Actinopteri; order Cypriniformes; family Danionidae; genus Danio; species Danio tinwini. Next base: position 12,288,852 of record CAIGQZ010032287.1, on the reverse strand, counting down.
CAGGGATCACCAAATTTGTTCCTGGAGGTCCGGTGTCCTGCAGATTTTAGCTCCAACCCTAATCAAACACACCTGAACAAGCTAATCAAGGTCTTACTAGGTATACTTGAAACACCCAGGCAGGTCTGTTGAGACAAGTTGGAGCTAAACCCTGCCAGGCACCGAACCTCCAGGAACAAGATTGGTTACCCCTGGTCGAGAGAGACTAGTCAATGTTTGATCAAAATTGACTATTTATTTGTATGACATCAAGTCATACTCCTTTCCCCTATTCAGTATTTTATTTGACACAAAAGTAAAATGTATTCAAATAGCATTTCAAGCTGACTTAATTGAAATGGTTACCTTCAAGGTAATTTTATGTAGTATGAAATGATTTAATTATGAGATTGCAGAGTAGAAAGGAAATTAGTATTTGACTTTGGACAGCAAACAAACTGACTAATCAGGAACCCTCCATCACGTGTCTCTGTTTATCTTTTTCTGTACGTTTCTTTCCTTCATACCGCTCATTTTTGATGCTAAACTAAATATAGAAACATATCATACACTGGTACAGGATACACAGTTCAGTTATTCAGTAACAATCTACACTGCCCCGCGCTTTTGCGTTATGGGACTTCCAAGATGTTAAACATTCACAGACACATTTTTCCCCTTGCTAAACAACCATTGTTTCCATTTTCCACCTTCACTCACCTTCCCCAGCTGATGCGTCTCATTTTATTCCTTTGAAATGGAAGATGTGAGGTAAATATTTAGTTATACAGGTTATAAACCTGTCCTTTTGTAGACTAGCAATGTGCATGAAGGAGGCAGCAGAGGCCCATTTTGAGCTTTTTGTGTAGAAAACAGAGGGACTTTATTCATGAGCTGATCTAAGAGGCTGAAGACCGCAGACCCCGTTTCTCCACTTTGTGTATGTGTGTGTCTTGTTTCTACAGACTGTAATTGTAATCCCTTTGGCTCTGAGTCTGATCGCTGTAATGGCACAGGATATTGTAGATGTAAGGAGGGAGCGACAGGGGCTATGTGCCATGAGTGTCTGCCAGGATATTTGTGGGACAATGGCTGCAAATGTAAGTAGAACCTCCACCCAACCTGCAGCTTCAGTCCCTTGTTCTCTTTTTCCTCTTTCTCTCTACCGTCTCGTTCCCCCTCCCTTCTTCTTCCCTCCCTTATTTCCTCTATTTGCCACTGCTTTTTTTGGCTTACCCCGGAATGAGCAGCTTGGTTTACTTACAGCACTTGGGAACCGAAAGAAAACTTGGACTGACTTCCACCCGAGGCTCAGTCACACCTGTTTTGCTGCCTTGTTAGTTGTTTAAACGCAGATTTAATGTTGAGAGAATTATTATCGCTTATTAGCATTGTTTTCATTAATAGTATTATTGTAGAATGTTCTCTCAAGAGCAGAGATAAACCATGCAAACAGATCTCGACAGAATCCCATGCATGTGCATTTGTGCAAAAGAACGCAGACAGCTGAGCTAATATTTGAAGTAAGCAGAACGTTTGACGCCTGCGCTGTGTTTTTTCCGGCTGTTTGCTGTTATAGACACGCTGAGATGGCTTGTTCTTCTCTCTTGGCTCCAAAAGCTGCGGTTGAAATGATCTGTTGGTCATGCATTGATTTGTATTCTTCCATGGGCTTCCAGCATCAAAGGTCAACATTTACCAAAGCCTCAGATAACACAAAGGAACGTTGCCTGTAATAATGTGTGATGGACAGTCCAGCAAATATGTGTATATTGAGTTCAGACTTTGAATGCAACAGTATTCGGCTGGATTACTATGAGAAGCAGAAATTCACATCATTGCATGTGTTACAAGATTACAATAAACCAGAGTATTGCAAACACACTCCTATTACATAAAGAGAATAGTTCTTTGTACATATCCATCACCCACTAGCAGGGGTGGACTTAACCAATAAGCAAGGTAAGCAGCCACTTAGGAACCTGGGGACAGGAGTGGACTTAACCAATAAGCGAGGTAAGCGGCTGCTTAGGACCCAGGGGAATTAGGGACCCCTGACCTGTGCCAAAAAGCCTATTTTAATCATATAGCTCTTTTATATATTTTCTATCATATGTTGTAAAATCTGTCTATAACTGTTAGGATCTCAACGTTATTACTTCTTTTCAAAACCAGGAGGCCCCCATGAATAATGGAATGTTCCTTCTGTACTGCACTTGCGTGAGGTGTGAGCGGTCCGATCAAAGACACTGCCAGCCAGTGTTGCCAACTTAGCGACTTTTCTGATGCCTTCTAACTTTACCCTGCCTCATAGCGCTCAGTCAGCACAGTGCATACACACAATCGTCTCACACCTGCAGCATTGAGAGCAGATCATTCCTCTGCATACCGACGGCAAATGTTTTAGCACCAGGAGCGTGATGTATTTCCCTGGAACAGTAAAGCTGATCTGCTTCTCCTCTGTTTTAAATGTAATAATTTAAAAGGATTGTTTATTGTTGTTCACAATCACAGAGATTTTAGTGACACCAGTCTGCCAGCGATCAGAGTAGAGGCAGATAGAGTGTGCAAGAGTGAGAAATTTGAGAACATTTGGGAAAAAAGTAGAAATACGACAAACAATGAAATGCAGCCTCCTTCGCGATCCTGTCTGGCTGAAACACCCGTCAGATGATGAGAGCTGTGAGCTTGTTAAGAGATCTAGAGCCTGTTCACATAGCATTTCCCAGTGAAACGGCCGATTCACAAAAAGCAATTACTCAGTTTATAAGAAAAATGGTGAAAAGATTAGTTTGATGTATTGTGAATTAAATTTGTTTAAATTTGTTTAATCATTATTACTGATAAAATCTAATCACAAAAATGGCTAATTGACTGTACATCAGGGTGCCCAGACTCGGTCCTGGAGGGCCGGTGTCCTGCAAAGTTTAGTTCCAACCCCAGTCAATCACAACTGGACTAGCTAATCAAGCTCTTACTGAGCTTTCTAGAAACATCCTTGCAGGTTTGTTGAGACAAGTTGGAGCTAAAATCTGCAGGACACCGGTCCTCCAGCACCAAGTTTGAACACCCCTTCTCTACATAGATTCTGAACTAGTTTTTTTTTTATTTGTCAATTTATTGCTTTTCATTTTACATAAGGACGATAAAGGTTCCTTTAAATATTAAAATATATATTAAAATAGAAAAAAAATATATATATATATATATTGGCGCAGTGGGTAGTGCTGTAACCACACAGCAAGAATGTCGCTGGTTCGAGCCTCGGCTGGGTCAGTTGGTGTTTCTGTGTGGAGTTTGCATGTTCTCCCCGTGCTTGCGTGATTTCCTCTGGGTGCTCTGGTTTCCCCCACAAGTCCAAAGACATGCTGTATAGGTGAATTAGGTAAGCTAAATTGTCAATAGTGTATGTGTGTGAATGGGTGTGTGTGAATGTTTCCCAGTGATGGGTTGCAGCTGGGAGGGCATCCGTTGCGTAAAACATGTGCTGGATAAGTTGGCGGTTCATTCTTCTGTGGCGACTCCAGAATTGAAATTGAATTGAAAGACACTGCCAATCTGCCAGCGATCAGAGTAGAGCAGGGGTATGGGTAGATAGACTGTGCAGGAGTGAGAATTTTGAGAACATTTGTAAAACAAAGTAGAAAAAAAGACAATGAAATGCACCAACTTCCACAATCCTGCTTTCTGGCCGAAACACCTGTCAGACGATGCGAGCTGTGAGCTTGTTAAGATAGGGCCTGTTAAAAACTAAATTTCCCGGTGAACAATAACAACCGCAGATTCACAAATAGCAATAATTCAATGGATCCTTTTCATGTTTCTGGGTTTATCAGTAGCGGGAGGCATCATAGTTGGGTAAACTTAGAGCACAGTGAATCGGAGAGTACAACAAATATATTTTTAACTATTCTATTTGCTGAAAAAAGAAAAGAAAAACACCACCATGGCGTTATCAAGACTTTTGGAAAAAGGAAAAATAGTGTGAGACTGATGATAGCAGCCAGAGGAGAGAATAACGTCAAATACTCTCAGCCTCATAGATGCTGCATTAGAAACACCTTGCATATATGTTTTTTTTTGTAATTTGATGCAAAGATGATATAATATATTCATAAATAAATATAAATCTTCATATGTTTTTTTATCAAAATATTAAAAACGTTTTAAGGATTTAAGATTATGATGACCGTTAAACACGTCACAACAAGTTTGTGAAAAGGGGTCCATTCACATAAAAATGATGTAAAGATTAGTTTGTGAATTAATTATGTTTAAATGTTTTTATTATTTTTATTAATATAAAAAATGATCACAAAAATAGTTTATTACTGTACATAATTTGTAAACTTGTTTTTTGTGTGTATTTATTGCATTTACGTTAAATATATTATTACCGTAGTTTATTTACAAAATCTACAGAGAAAAAAATATCTATAGAGAAAGAGAATGTTTTGAGTTTCAATGCTATAGGGCCCCATACGTGGAAGCGCTTCGGACCCCAAAATCACTGTCCTAGTCAGCCCCTGCCTCAACAGTATGAAGATGCATTAGCATCTGACTTTTTCAGCCAGTAGTATGCACTACAGTCCAGCACCATAACCAATTGAATTTGATCTCGACACGTTTTTGTTAGATGTTTGAGACAAGAGATTTAATTCACTCCATTACTATCATCATTTTCTCCCAAAGTTTCATTCCAAACCCAGAATTCTGTTTTGTTTTTTTGTTTTTTTTGGAACACATGAAAATGAATGAAGATGTTTTTATATAAAACTAAGTGATTTATGTTCCTCTATTGAAAGAATTTGTACCCAATCACACTTAAAATGCTTATAAAGATATATTAAATCTATAAATCCATTAAAAACATTATTTAACATATATTTAAAATGTTCCTGTGGGAAGCAGAAAATATTTTTTTTATGCATCATTTTGAAAACCCCTTTTTGGTTCTTCCAAATAATGTAATGTAGATATTCTTTATGATACCATCAATGCCAATAAAGAACTTATTTTTAAAAGTGTAGAGGAACATAAGTATCTCTGTTTGATTAAAATGGTCTGAAGGTGAACTGATTTGTTTGTGTTTTGGGTAAATAATGACAGAATGTTAATTTGGGGATGAACTATCCCATTCATTTAACTGCATTTATCCCCTTGAAATTCCTGAAGGCCGAAATGTAATCTAAGTCTCATTTTCCTGAGTCCCTCTGTATGCCGAATTCAGTATGCAATTAAAGCTCAAATCTTTCTTCAAATAAGCCTTTTCTTCGAAGCTCACCATGCAATCTACTGCTGTTCTCAATAAATATTATCCCTCTTATCAAAAGCAAACCCAATAAATTGCTTGATTTATTCTCTTATTGAAGATTATTTACTTGCGAGCAAATTATGAATGCACAATTGAAGGCAGAGCATGTTTTTCCTGCTCTTAAGTCCACATGCTTTTTACATAAGCAGACCTTCTGTTAAGCTCTTAAAATAGGCGCTCATATTTATTAGATGAAACCACCCTCTCGTGCATTGGCTCTAGAGAGCGTGGTCTAGGATATAGAGGTTAAATTGTTTATAGGACTTCAGAGTAAATAGTTTCAATTCCCCCTCCATTGCAAGGTAAAGGTGTTTGTTAGCACCCATAACAGCTATAAATCACTGACTGGGCTCTTCTTGCCTCAGCAACTTTTCCTGGTCATCAGGGGATATCAAACTGTAGAGACAGAAAGAGTTCTCACAGGGTGAACCGAAAAGACCTAAACTCTTGAGAGATGCATTATCTACAAAACTGTGCCTCTTTTAAGTCTTTCTTCAGATGAAGCGCAAGAACACTCCTGCCAAAGGCCACAGTTGTGGTAAAGGTAAACGATCAATTTGCTCTCTTTCCCTCAAAGAGTTGTTCTAAAACTCTTTGCACAGACAAAATCCACTCATTACCTTTTACCTCTTTCTGTACCTCCTTCTCATGGATAGTTTGGCAAGAGGCAACATTGATGTCTCAATTGCAAACAATCAATACTGTATGTTTTATGCAACTTCTTAAGAAGAATTGCTTCATTTATAATTGTAAATGTTTAGTTTATGAAAGACCGTTGGCCAAACTGAAGATTGAAAAAGATGAAAGGTTCCTATCCAGGACATTAAATCGATAAAGCCTCCTTTTTTTTAAACAATGCAGTTGTTTTTCATCCCCTTGATTCATCATTTCTTTATTGTTCCTTAAAGGGCAGACTAGACAGGCTAAAAATACACTCAGGGAAAGATGGCTTTTTCTAGACTAAAAGAGAACTGAACTAAAACATACTTTTAACTATCATTGCATAAAAATCTAGTTAAGTTAGTAATTCACAGACATTTTAAGTTATGGAATCAATTTTTCATTTGAATAGAAAGCAGTATAACAAAAAAAAAGCTCATGATTATTATAATTCATTTCACTAACCAGATATGTTAAAATATTTTAAGTATTTATAGGTAATTATATAAAAAGATTCCTCTAACACTAAAACAGTTTATATAATTTGGAAACTGATTTCAAAAGCTTTGAAAGAGACTAAAGCAATTAAATTATAAAAATTTGCTAAATTTGACAAATGTGTCGAATTATTGGGCACCATGATTTTTATTGTTGTGATAATAATAATAACATTAATAATATTTTATTATTATGGTGGCATGGTGGCTCAGTGGTTTGCACTGTTGCCTCAAAGCAAGAACCGGCTGGGCCAGTTGGCATTGTCCACTGTGTGGAGTTTGCATGTTCGCCCCATGATTTTGTTGGTTTCCTCCGGGTGCTCCGGTTTCCCCCACAGTCCAAAGACATGCGCTATAGGTAAATTGAATAAACTAAAATGGCCGTAGTGTATGAGTGTGTGCGTGTAAATGAGTGTATAGGTGTTTCCCAATACTGGGTTGCAGCTGGAAGGGCATCCACTGTGTAAAACATATGCTGAAATAGTTGACGGTTCATTCCACTGTGGCGACCTCTGAAATAGAGAGCCGAAGGAAAATTTATTTATTATTATTTTATTATTATTATTACTATTATTCATTTATGCATTCATTCTTGTTTTTCGGGTTAGTCTCTTTATTAATCCGGGGTTGCCACAGCAGAATGAATCACCAACTTATCCAGCATATGTTTTACGTGGCGGATGCCCTTCCAGCGACAGCCCAACACTAGGAAACACCCACTCACTTTTGCATTCACTCACATACACTACGGCCAATTTAACTTACCCAATTCACTTATAGCGCCTGTCTTTGGACTGTAAGGGAAACCAGGTAATCATTATTTTTATTATTATTATTGTTATTATTATTATTATTATTATTATTATTATTATTATTCCTTCATTTATTCATTTCTGCCACAGCAGAATGAACCGACAACTATTCTGGCATATGTTTTACACAGCTGATGCCCTTTCAGTTGCAACCCATTATGCATCCAAACTTGAAAATGATGTATGTATATACCTACAAATCTTAATGAGAGTAATACAAATTGAAAGCATCCAGTCTACACGCATGTTAATCGCTGATAATTCAAATAGCATGTTCAACTACCAGGTCCAGTGTCTGAGTCTTGTTTTGTGGTACAAGTGTGTGTTTTCACCAGGGAAAGATTGATCTGCATCGTAAAAAGACTCGGCAGTGATGAACAGGGGGAATTATGGACACAAACAGGGGCTCATTTTTCCCTGACTCAACCATAAAGCCCATATCCACACAGGAGATGGAGAGAGAGAGAAGCTGGAGACCATGTAGTTTTGCCAGCTCCCTAATCAGCCTGTTATGACTGGGAGAGTTACACCTCCTCTCTCTATCATCCCGCTCTTCCTGTCAGCTCAGTCCATCCCAAAATAGCTCAGTAACAGCCATTAAACAGATGCTGCGATGCACACGGCCTGTCAGAACTGCTCCTCGCAAACTCGTAGAGGTCAATTGTTGTGCGTTAGATGATTATTTTCCAATCAGCTGGTTTACAGTGTTTTGATGAAGATGCGAGAGGCATGGCTTGTTTGTCAGTTTTTATTTGTCTCTGTTGGTTTCGCTGGTTTGCGCTGGAATTTGTTTGCCTAAAGCTTGCCGAACAGCTTGTGTCCAAAGGGAGCAGATCAACAGCTCCTGTTGTTAAATATACTAACGCCTGGTGATGCACCTGAGGGTCCTGTGCTGATTTAGAATGCACGACATTGTCTGGGATTTGTAAAATATGTGCAATGTTAATGGTTGGAGTGAATGGCAGAGCCAAGGTCTCCTGAGAGACACTTCTGTCGCATGTTGTATAAAAAAATATCTGCAAGACTATAAGATATGCTCTTTTTTTACGTCAAAATACCTTCATTTAAAAAGCAATTTTTTTTCTTTTTAAATAAGCCTCATCTGAAATGCTTCAAGAATAAAAACTTTAATTCATGCTTTACAATTAAATGTATGGTGATTTAAAGGTGCAGTAGGTGATCTGCCAAAATGCTAACCAGTTAGCATAATATCTTTAAAACACAGTCCGTCCGCTGCTGTCCAAAGCCACGCCTCCTGAAACATGAACGTGCACACATATCATACAATCTACATCAACTTTGCGTGACTAAATACTTTTAAAACATAACATTACCTGTCTAATAAAAACACATAGTGTCATCCTTCCTCCAGCGTGTAAAAATAACTCCAATATTGATTCAGGATTTTAAAGTTTTGATTCAGCATTTGTTTTTAGCGCGGTGACTGTCTTGTGTGCACATGAACGCGCAACGCACATGCATGCAAATGGCGGATCTGCGTGAACGGGTGCCCAGTTGTACAAATCTACATTTGCTGACAGACAGTTTGGGCTACTTATCAGAATTATGGGAATTGTCGGACCTACAATTTTTAATTGGATGAAATCTTGAGTCTTATGCCTTACCCAGAATATAAAAATACATATAAATACGTTTAGATCATTTACCTTTAATCATTACTATTGAAATGTGAAGAGACTTTCAACCAGCACAACAAAAAATGTTTCTGAGGACAATCACCTACTGCACCTTTAAGAACATTTAGGTGTTTCTAATGGAAACAAGACCAAGATGTAGCAGAAGAAAAACATTTTTTTATTATTTTTTTATACGTTTATTCTTTTTCTTTTTGCCAGAGTAGTGCTTCATTATTTTTTAAAGTGACATACTATTGCAGTAATCTTTTGAAGTGGCCTTTTTGAATGCCAGCTGCTTGCAAACTTTCTGAAATGTTTTTAATCAAAGCTCAAGTGTCCAATTTTCTGCAAAAACTGCATATGATTATGAATTTCTATTAATAATAATGATATTAAGTTTTGTACTTGTGATTCATTTCAATCGATACTTTGCCTGCACTTTGTATTGACTATTTCTGTCTATTTTCAGCAATAGATGAATATATGATATCTCAGGATAGAGCTCCATGTAATCATAGAAGTGCTCATACTTGTTTGGGTGTCGCCTATGTGTGTGTGTTTATCTTCTGCTTACTCTTTTCCTCTCAATGCCCCAGCCCGGGTGTGTGACAGCGAACTTCTGCGTTGCCAAAATGGTGGCGTGTGTGTGAACTACGTCCGTTGTCAGTGTCCTCCGGCATACACCGGCCTGCTGTGTGAGAAACCGCGCTGTGAGAAAGAGCCAGGCGGCTGCGGAGGGTCAGACTCAGGCCAGGCTTCCCTCCGCTCCCCTTCCCTGATCCTGCTTTTGCTGCTGGGTGGCGTTTTCCTGACGGAGATCTGCTGGATCACAGTCCTCTGAGACGCAGATCTCCGACTCTTCAGCTTCTTCTGTATGAGCAGCGCACCAGACCCACCGACACTCGGCCGGCCATGAGGAATGTGCCCAAATATCAAAGCGAAAATCCAGAGGATGACAATAAGTAAATAAATACATCAATAAAAATAGTATTTATAAATATTGATTCAATATAAAAATCTAAAAGCTAAAAAAAAAAAATCAAGGTGTTATTTATAGAATTTACCTGAGCATATGCTTCATGGAGCAAATAAGAGGAAGTAGAGATGTGAACTAAGCCATAATAGATACTCACTTCCCTAAAAGAACAAGAGAGCGACAGGGATCAGAGTGGACAAGGCTCATCGCTCTCTTCCCTTTATTATGAAGGGAACGGGAGCTTCGTTCAGCCAGCGGCATGTACAAGTAAAGCCAGCTGCCGCCCCTCACCCTCTGAGCCATTGTGGGTATCATGTTGGCTATAGATTGCTTTTGGCTATTGTGACACAGAACGATGGAAAACTGTCCGGATTGTGTGCAAGAAAAATACATTAATAGATCAGTAATAAGAAGATGGACTCACGAAAAGAAGCATTCTTTGCTTTCAGTGCATTTTAAGGATATAAGGAAATCAGACTGTCCCATTTGATCCGCTTTCAGATCCCGCCAAAACACTCCCGAATCTCACCTCGACCCCCCACCTTCAGAAATAAACTTTAGAGTGTCCTTTGTGTCAAGAGCCCCGTCCTTCCTTCCCCTGTGCTTTTGTGAATGTTATTCTGTAACCCCTGATATATTTTTTTTTCAATATTTTTTAAAGTTATTCTTTCAGTCTGTGTGATGTTAGTCACACCTCCTATCCTCCGGAAAATATGATTAAAACCCATGACTTTGAAATGTGACGGACTGTTTGCTGAGGCCACGGTCAACAATGTATGTTTTCACCCAAACAGATGAAGTGCTTAGACAGTCATCAGTGTATTTAATTTTTGTATTAATACAGAAGTTATTTTCTTGACAGAGTAAAGATAATGTAGAACATATACTTTTTTGTATTATTGCTGAAATGTGTTTAAGGGCAACATTTTAGTGCATTTAATCAAGGTGCAAACGATTCAATATTTACGTTTGTCTGAAATATTATTTCATTTATACTTTTTGTTTTCTTTCCTTCAGTTGGATTGTGAAGTTTTCCTAAAGTATATTGGCCACGTGCTGGCATCAAAGAATATCAGTTTACATACAGTATATATACTGACATGTAAAAAAAAAAAAGAGAAAATCACACCAAAGGACATTCTAAATGTTTTCTTGTTGCTTTAACACTGAACAATTTAAGTGAATAAAACTTTAAAATGACTTTATGTAGCTGTGTTGTACTGTTTTATGTGTGTTTTATTGCAGAAAGAGTTGTCCAAGCGATGAAAGCATGATAAATAATTGCATATTTCTTTATATAACATGCATATAAATTGCATACTTTGCAGAATAGTGGAAAATGCTTTAAGCTTGAGAATTTTCTGCACACCATTTATCTCAAATTCAATACAGTAATGATTTGTTTCAGTGAAACGCATTATCGGATGGGCAAAATTAAATATTAACAGCTATTGATGTCTCTTTGAGAGCCTGTTTTATGGAGTTGCACTTGCCTGTGAGTAAACTGCCCATCTATTGCAAGGGTTTGTTTTAAACAGAAAGTTTTACGATTATGGAGTGTGTGACAACGCCGGCCTGCTACATGATTCATTTTTAAAGGAGCTGCATTTGTCTTTATGGGCTGTGAACCTTCAGTAACTGGATACTGATTTATGAATATTCTTGTTTGTGTGTCTGCTTAAGAAAACAAAAGAAATGTTTAGTGTCATTCCACAATTGTGTTGTCTACAAACCACAGTCTACATAATATTTCATGAGTATTTGTGAGGAAATGATTACAATCCATTTGTCATTTCTTTACATTAGGATGGCACTTTTAGAAATGAATGGTAGTATTGTTTACCAGAGTCAAGATTGTTGTGTGAAATGTTAAACCCAGGCTCATTGTGGATGAGGTCTACAGGTCTATATTTCTGGGGACAGCGAAATACATAACCGGAGGTACGTCTGCTCGCAGTTTTTGTTTTTGAAAATCTACGAGAGATTAATAAAATATCCCTCGCCTGTGCTCTTTTCGTGTAAATCCACCAGAGGGTGCAACTTACACTTCAGCCAACCAGAGGTGCAATTCCCAAATAACGACATAAGTCATGGATGAACTAGCATAGTATGATGCATCGTTTGGCAAAAGAATGATGTAGTGATGAGCGTTTCCTAAAACCGTTGTTTCTCTGGTTGAACCATGTTGGTTATAATGTAAAACGTCTATAATGACACATGTCTAAACGGGGTGGAGTAAAAACTTCTTTAGAGAAAATCCCAATAACTTTTTTGTGCAAATTGTTTTACACACACACACATTTTTATCCAATATTAGTTTTAGTAAAAACACTCATTTTCCATATTAATTGAAATATATGTAAACAGGACATATACAGTTGAAGTCAGAATTATTAGCCCCCCGTTTATTTTTTTCCCCAATTTCTGTTTAATAAAGAGAACTATTTTTTTTCAACACATTTCTAATCATAATAGTTTTAATAACTGATTTCTAATAACTGATTTATTTTATCTTTGCCATGATGACAGTAAATAATATTTTTTAGATATTTTTCAAGACACTTCTATACAGCTTAAAGTGACATTTAAAGGCTTAACTAGGGTAATTAGGTTAATTAGGCGGGTTGGGGTAATTAGGCAAATTATTGTATAGCAGTGGTTTGTTCTGTAGACAATCAAAAATATATATATAGCTTAAAAGGGCTAATAATTTTGACAAATGGTTCTTAAAAATTAAAAACGGCTTTTGTTTTAGCCAAAATAAAACATATAAGACTTTTTCAGAAGGAAAAAAATATTATCAGACATACTGTGAAAATGTCCTTGCTCTGTTAAACATCATTTGAGAAATATTTAAAAAACAAAAAAAATCAAAGGGGGGCTGATAATTCTGACTTCAACTGTAGTAGAACCTATGTTTCCTTTATAAATATAATTGAGAATATTCCATATTCTATTCTAAAACATAAAACCACTCACAAAAGCTAACACATACTCTAATATCATATATAAATCATCACGTTAATGGATATATAGAACTTATAGTAGGCTATTTATTAAGAAATACAAAAAAACAATATTCTACTTTATAAATACTATAATTAATACTATAAATTAAAAGCATTAACCTAACCTATATATTTTCCTATTCGCAAGCTTTGGAGACGTAACAGATTCTGCTTTCCAAAGTCACCTACTGTATAGCTTTCATCATGAGCCACAGCTGCATTCAAAAAGACAAATGATTTCAAAGTGCACTATGCAGGTGGTGCAGTTTTCAATATAAAGATCATTCAAACTGAACTGTATAAAATACTTTGAAAGCAAATTACACGTAAGAGAGATGACTTTAATGTTTTTTTTTTTGTTTTTTTTTATCATACCGAGTTTAAATGTTAGAATGTTTCAAATGAATAGGGTTTAAGGGGATAACTGGGAATAGAACACAGTCATGAACTCTGCTTCTAACTACAGCTCTAGAGGTGTAGTTGGAAATGTACAAGTTTGCGACACAGTTTTCGAATGTTCATTGGAATGATGGATTTGGAAAACACCAAATCAACGAACTACTGTATGTTTGTAACAACGGAACTTGTAACCTTAGTTGGCTAATGATGGTTTTCGGAAACACACCCCAGCCCCAGCCCCAGCTTGCTGTCAACTGACTGACTGACCCACCCACCGCTCTTCCTAAACCCAGCCGATAGTTCTCAAAAGCATTCTAGAAAAATAAAAAAGCTGTGTGATTTCACTACATTGTTTATTTATTTTTATTTTAGCTTTACGTGGTTTCTAGAAAGGTTTTCACCAGACTCGTACCCTGTCATCGTGGTCAACCTTGACACACACATACATAAAAAAAAAAATTGGTAAATAAAATTCACAAATTTTTCATATTACTTGAAATATATGTAAACGCTACATATAGGTCCAATGATTCCTTTATTAAGAAATGAAATTTATTATTTATTAGGAAATGAAAAAATATCATACTTTTAAATAATATTAATAATATTAACGATGATGATTATTATTGTTGTTATTATTATTATTATTATTAGTAGTAGTAGTAGTAGTAGTAGTAGTAGTAGTAGTAGTAGTAGTA
>CAIGQZ010032287.1:12239825-12249991 GCA_903798205.1 Danio tinwini | reverse complement strand
TTGAAGTTAGAGAGTGTTTCTAAGGCAAGCTGAAAAAATCTGTGCAGTAAAACTTGCTCCCCTGATTATAAGAGGTATATGTTCTTTAACATCCTTGCTAGTGTACTCCTTTATCAGAAACACTGGTGCAAATCCTGCTTAGGGCATGAAACATTGAGCAGGAATGTATTGGTGCCACAACATGGATGGAAGTAGAGTTTAGAGTGTTCCTGAGGCAAGCTAGAAAAATTTGTGCAAGTAAACCTCACTCACCTGTTCATAAAAGGTATATGATCTTTAGTGTCCTCATTAGTATACTTCTTTGTCAGAAACAAATCCAGCTTAGGGCAAGGGATGTTGAGCAGGATTGTATTGGTGCCGTGACCCGGATGGGAGTGAAGTTTAGAGAGTGTTCCTGAGGCAAACAAAAAAAATGTGCAAAGAAGACTCATCCCACTTATCTCAAGACGTACACTAGTGACCAATGCTAGAGGCTGTGGCATACCTTGCAAGTTGGAATTCCTGGTTCAAATGTCGCTTGTGAGTATGATCAGCTGAACTGATGAGCTTAAAAAATCCTGGTTAGTAAATGTGGAATACAGGACTTGATATTTACTTGTCTGCCTTTTCCTCCGCTGGCTCCCAGACGTCTGTCGCCGCAAAAGTCAACTAACATGATTCTTGCTAGATACTGATTTTTACCAGTCACTGCAGCCAAAACACAAATACTACAAGCTTTCACTGGCGCTTCGTTATTAAAAATAATATCCTCCAGATTGTTGTATAATAATCAAAATACCAAGAAGGACAAAGGTACGAGCTTTCTTGATATGAGAAAAAAAACACTGTGTGTCTTTTGGTAAATGTCAAGGACGGTTTCATCTTGATGGAGACGGAAATATAAAAGCTGTTTGTTTCTTGGATAGATGTCACTTTTGATGTGGTTTAACATGTCTTGCTTCACTTCACAAATGATTCTTGCATCTTGTTTCTTTACATTTACACCAGCAAATGAATGTTTACCACAGAAGCCGGGAGTGGAAAAAAGGGCCTCAAGACTTCTGCAACACTCCTGGCTTTTCTGCAAATCAATCCTCATCTGTGTAATCTTTCTTCTTCTTGTGGATGAGCAGACATTGCTTTGAGTCTCTGTAGACCCCAGCTGAATGACCCCGTCGTCTACATCTGAAAGTGTTCTCCAGATAAGCTCAAACATATGATGACTGCCACTGTTTAGTCTCGAACTTACGTGCAAGCTCTTCTGTAGGACTAGAAATGTTGACAGAAACTTGGTTTTGTTTCCATACTGTTTTCAAACTTAGTCATACTTTTCATATTTTCATTATTAGCCCTCCTGAATTATTAGCCCCCTGTATTTTCTAAACATAATAGTTTAACAACTGAATTCTAATAACTGATTACTTTTATCTTTGCCAAGATGACAGTACATAATATTTTACTAGATATTTTTCAAGATATTCAGCTTAAAGTGACATTTAAAGGCTTAGCTAGGTTAATTAGGCAAGTTAGGGTACTAAGGCAAGCCACTGTATAACAATGGTTTGTTCTGTAAACAATCCATACAAATATTGCTTAAGGAGGCTAATAATATTGACCTTAAAATGGTTTTAAAATTATAAAACTTGTTTTTATTCCAGCCGAAATAAAATAAATAAGGAGAAAAAATATTATAGGAAATACTGTGAAAAATTCCTTGCTCTGTTAAACATATTTTGGGAGTTATTGGGAATATTTGACTTCAACTGTACATTGAGAACTGACACAGATTTTATACTTTAAAGTAGCTTCACATTGTACAAAACGGCTTAAATTTGCCAGAATACTATTTCAAACTAGGAATGCCAAGGAAAGATAGCAAACTAAAACTGTTGCAAAGTTAGAGCAGAAATAAACATAAATATAGATGAAAATTTAATCCCTGCAACTAACTAATAACTAAATAACTAAATAAATCATTTAGAATGTTGTCAATGGAATGGCATTGTTGATTTTTCTGGATTGTTGTAGTTTGTTTCATAAGAAAACACCTTACTACAAAATGCCATCTTTTATTCAGCGTGTTATTTGATGTTTCATGAAGTATTTATTTTAAAGTAAATAGTTAATTCACATTGGTCCATTTTATTTTAAAAAGAAAAAATAATAAAACTGAACAGCTATTGACTTCCCTAGTATTTTTTTGTTACTACTGTAGATTTTTTTTCCTCAACATTCTCCATTTCTTGTTTTGTGTCAATAATTTGAGTCAATTATCACTTGAGTGTAAATAAGTTGTAAGAAAATTACAGTTTTGGGTTAAACTATCTATTTAAGTGTTATTAGTGTACATAAAACAGCAGAATTAAAAAGCCCCTATTTTGCATTAAAATGTCATATTTTAGTTTTGTGGGTCTCCAACAACAAGCTGATACGCATGCAAGGTCAAAAAAACACTTTCATTGTCTTATGATATGCATTTATTTTTACCTGATTATCCCAACGACTCCCATATGATTCGTTCAGCGATTCATTTGTTCCCAAACCCCTCCTTTGCGTGATGCTAATCTGCCGTGATTGGTCTGATGACCCAGTCTGTTGTGATTGGTCGACTGGGTTCAGCGCGAAACGCCCACCATGGCTATAAAGTAGCAGAGTTGGTATTTTGAAAATTGACAAACGGCAGAGGATCGCGAGTTCATAAACACATTTAAATAGAAGAAAAAACGAAGCACGCGTCGCGTTTTCAACATGGTTTTGGACGCAATATGTGAATAGCCCATAAAGATTTAACCTGAGAGATGCAGTACGAGCACTGAATTATAAAAGATAAGTGATTAAAAGCCATATGGAGCAATTACAAGTTACAACACACAAAGAAACACATATTTTGTAAACTACACAAAACGAGGCAACAATTTTAATTACACTTACATGTTATGATCCAGAGGAAGAAGAAACTGGCCCATATGAACTGTAACAGTTACTGACAAAGTCCCTGTCAAAGTCTGACAAAGTCCCATATATAGGAGTCTCTGCTGCTCCTTCTTTTAACAGCAAGCGTCCGACGAATCCCATATTGAAGCTTAGGTTATTTTATCAAAAAATTAGAAAAATGACAGGAACAAACACAGCAATAGGTTGGCTATACTGTGGTATTGTTGTGAAAAACCTTTATTCCCCACAGCTGAATCTCCATCTGTCTGTGATCGTCATCTTTGTGTGATGATCAGTCCGGCGCTCCGCTAGTGTCTGAAGGGAAAGGCGCGTTCACGTTTTACCGGATCCGGTACTACATCTTTGGTGATTCGAACCCAACACGATTCATTTATTCGACTCTGAGTCGACTATTTCACAAAAAAATCAATAGTTTTAAACACGGTGCACTTTCAGATTTAAACCTCAGCTGGATGCTTTTATTCACTTAGTGCTGTGTTACACTGCATAGAAGGTCATTTTTGAAAACCTATAATAAGGGCTCTTTAAATTTGTGTTAGTGCTAGACATGAGACAGTATAAGATTCTGACGGCATGATAACCTTGAATAAAACGGTTCCCCTTCATGGGGAACTTCAACATGTGTTTACAGACACTTTGGGAGACACACGTCTCTTCCCTTATACAGGGAGTGTGGGTTACATTTGTAACCAGGATGTTCCCCTTCATAGGTAACAGAGACGTGTGTCTCACAAAGTGTCTGTAGACACATGTCTCTGTTCCCTTATTCGAGGAACGTGGGTTACATTCGTAACCAGGGTGTATTGCGGTGTCACGGCATTGGGATTACTGCTCTAAAATATATCCTTTTTAATTGTCTGGGTAAAAATAATAAATTTTTTCCCCATTGAATACAATATATTTTATTTTAAGAAACATTTTTTTAAACAGTAAACATGTCAGGATAAATAATTAAAATAAATCATTGACTTCTGCTGTCTTTGTTAGCTTCAAAAACATGTCTTTGCAAATTGAAAAGGCATCTTTGTATATGTTTCTTTATAATACATCCCTAAAATGTATCATAAAATATTACAAATATATTAAACCGCAGTAAACGGTTATCATTCTATGTCTAGTTATGCCGTGACCTGGATGGAAGTGAGGTTTAAAGAGTATTCCTGAGGCGTTACACAAACTAAGACACAAAACACTATGACACCATTTGCAAAAAAGAAGCAATATACATTTTTATTGTGAGGTTTTTATCTACATATGTACAGTTAAAGTGTGATACATCAGCTAGGTGGCGCTGCGGCACACTCAGATTGCACTGCTACAGTTCAGGCCACTGTGGCCAGGCTTGTGTACATCTTTGGTTGAGTTCAGTGAACAACAGATCATTAACCGCGAGCAGAGCGTCGTCACTCTCTTGCTCATTTAACAGCCCAAAAATGACAACAAAACAATCATAGAGACATTACAGTTCAAGCATGAGACTTTCAATGCAGCAAAGCAGCCAGATATTCATTCACTTCATTTTTTTTACACTGTATTAAGTCATGATGTATGCAATCAGAAATCAGAACAATCAGAAAATTTAAACCTGTACTCATTGAAATTGCGAAAAAGCAAAAAAAAAAGCGATGCAGAAATGGCTGTCCTTTGAGGTTAGAGATCACAGGGTGATTAGTGGCCCACAAGACTCTTTCGTATATAAATAAAAGGATGTGTGGAAGCCTGTTAAATCCGTCCTGTCAGGCTTGATCTCTGGGGAGAGACGAGTGGGAACAGATTACCGGTGAGAAAGCTTACAAAACCAATTCTAGCTTTCGCAGTTGGAGAGCAGCGAACGCCTCACCCAGGAGAAGCCCATAATCTGCCTCGGGCACGGATTTCGCCCCAGATTTTGGTGCCAGACCAAAAATCCTCTTTCTGTCGATGCCGAAAGAAAAGCAGGCGACGCTAAAACCGACCTGTAACCTTTTGTAAATAAAGCGAGCGAGAGGTAGCGAGATTTCTGACAGCTGGTAAATGTGATTTTGCTAATGAGAAGTTAATCTAGTCGAATCCTCTGTGAGAATACTGATACTGAATCTTTCACCATCGCTGCTGCCTTCAAGTCATAGCAGAAAGATGGTGTTTATGAGCTGAGAGTATGTGAATGTTGCTCTGTAGGAACATTTAAGCAGATTCTCCAAAAAAAATAAAAAATCAACCAATAATTTGTGGTGGAAGACAATTGGTATTGGTAAAGAGTTAAATGCTGAATGTATAATTGAGTTTGTACCATTTTTAACGTATTGTAAAATTGTTGGCAAACAATGAGAAATATATAGTTATATTAGGGTGCTTTCACATCTGTAGATCAATCGATTTGTTCCAAAACAGGGATTAAAATTGTTACAATGTTTATTTTTGTTCTCGGTGTGGTTCGCTTTCACACAGCAAAATTTCTACACGAACCAAAATAGTTAAAACAAGTCACGTGCGAGTAAACTCTCCTCATATTGGTCAGTTTCAGGGTTTATTTTAGTGGTGGGTAAAGCGAGGCTTTATGAAAATGTGTTGAAGCTTCGAAACATTGCGAAACCCATTTCTACAGTGACACCTAGTGGTCAGTTAAACAAATTGAGGTATTATACACCATGTTGTAGAGTTGAGGTTTAAAGTGTTTAAGTGGAGTGGTGAGACTTCCTGACTAGCATGC
Source organism: Danio tinwini (assembly GCA_903798205.1). Lineage (NCBI taxonomy): Eukaryota > Metazoa > Chordata > Actinopteri > Cypriniformes > Danionidae > Danio > Danio tinwini. The sequence continues at coordinate 12,244,368 of CAIGQZ010032287.1, read as the reverse complement.
AGAGATAATGGGTTCAATTCTAGGGTGATGTGAATAAAAATGTCTTGTTTTGGTCATTATTAAAATATGTCAGAAAATATCCCATCTTAATTTCGGTCAATTTTCTTAGTGGATAGACAGCTCTCGTTAATATTTCAGCATGCTTTCACTTTAGACATGAAACACATTTAGAGTACCGATAGGAATGATAACATCCCGCCCTGCTCATAATTCTCTCTTCATACAGCCGTATATATGGCACTGTGATATAGCCAGGTTCATTGGATCATATTGCTTTCTCATTACAATCAATCTGCTCCAGAGTTTGTTTCAATCAACCTGAGACCACCTCATTTAGGGGCCAATCACATCGAACGCGCTTTTCCGTTCTAAAAGTGCGAGGCGTACCACACTTTTTTGTTGACAAGAAAAAAAGCAGCGCGGTGTGCCTTTTATGTCACTAGGCAATGACTGAATCAGCTGCTTATTGTGCGTAAGTGTTGCTGTTGATAATTTTTATATTTAATAATATTATACAAATTCGAGATTTATGAGTCATACAGCACCAGATAACTCAAAACAGCGACCACAAGCCTCTCCTTCATCTTCAAAAGTCTCAGTAGTTATCTTGACAACACAAACACTGTAGTAACCTCAACGTAAACCCCGCCTCTGCTTTTATTTGATTGGAGAATGAAAAAGACGTGACTGACGTAATGCGCTTTTTCCACTCAGAGTTTTTCAACTGCGAGCAAAAGCACGTAATGGCAAAAATGCAAGGCACGCAGGGTGCATAAGCAGCGGCTAAAACACAAATCGTTCAAAAAAGGCGCCTCTTAAAGAAAAAAGCGTGTTCGTTGTGATTGGCTTCTTAGTCTGTCATTCGGACAAGATTGTTATGGCGCGGATCAGAGTGTGATTGCCAGACTCACATATGACAAACATACCGCGATAATTTGGGACACGCACCAGGTTCCAAAACTAAAGTCTAGGTGTGAAAGCCCCCTTAAACACAATAGTTAGTTCACTTTGTTAGTAAGTAAAAAAAAATGTGTCCATTCATTTCTCTAACAGAAGAATCTCTCTCAAAAATGTATTTTGTGCGGAATAAATAAATGTAAACATGATTTATCCATTTTTCAAGAACAATAACAACTAATTCTAAGAAAATGAAACAAAAACAAACCCCCTAATACTTTATAATAAATACTATATACTATAAAATATATATATATATACTAGCAAAAAATACTATACTAAAGTTACTAGACTATACTCTTCTATACTATACTATACTATACTAAGGCCCAATCCCAGTTCTATTTTTGTACCCCTACCGCTTCCCTTAGGCTCGCTCTTGTGAAGGGAAAGGACTTCAAAATTTACCACTAAGAATTGGGACAGCACTACAACACCTGCACACGTCTTCATATCATCGTGATCTCTTGCTTCATATGAGATCAGACGATTGCGACTGCTGAAGTTATTCCAGTTGTGTTAATTTTTGGTATTTATCTTCAGGAAATCACTGAAGGCATATATTATTTTATCATAATGATCTAATGTGGCAATAAGATCGTAACTGTACTGTGTATTTACACCATGGCCTATTCATCTGTAAACACACCAAAAACAACATTAACATTATAGCAGACACTGTAAAACGCTCATTCTCAGCCACTAGACTTTTCTGACAGGGTATTGGAGTGTCAGAATGTTGTGGGACTGCTGTACAGGAGTTATGATTAGGGATTATAGATTGTGAATTTAAGCCGTTTTTATTTTAGCGTTTTTTTTTCTTTTCTTACTTTATGGTAAAACACGAACACGGTCATGAATATATTAAAACATATGTTTGTTTGTTGTAAAAATTCATAATAATGACAAAAAATACTAATTTGTGGCTCTGCTTACTTCCGGGTGCAGTAAAACTGCCGTTGTAGCTGGTGTATTCTGGTAAATTTTCTTACCCCTTGGTTTCGAGTGTGATCCTGAAAAATCTTCTTTCGAAGGGGTGTATACCCATTCCCCTTAACCCTACGCCTTCAAGCTTAAGAGAATTGGCACACCACTACCCCTTCATGGGAACGCATAAAACGAGGGGTAGGGGTAAGGGGAATGACTAAGGAGTAGAATTGGGATTGGGCCTAAAAGGCATATCTATTTTCATAGCTTGATTCCCAAAACGACTTTTGAGCGTATAATCACAAACTCTTCTGGACTTGAAGGCAGCATTATGATTATTACAAATGCAAGGAAAGAAGCAAAGGTGAAGGTGTAAATGAATAGAGAGCTGCTAATGCTGCTGCCACTTAGTGGTGTTACACAATGTTACACTGAGACAAAAATACACAACACTGTATTCACATTAGACATCCATTAACACAGACAGAGATCTATAAATCAATAAATATTCACCCTTTTACTCTACACACTTTTACAGGTATTAAAACAGATTCTTCATAACCTTCAAAAATAAAAAGCAGGTATTTTCAGATGGACTGCTTTACAGGCACATAGAGCATTTCTGTTTATGCGTTGAAGATTTTTCCATCAATTGCTGGCCTTAGATCACCAATAAATAAATGAGAGCTCTTTTATCCAACCGTCTGAGACGAGTGAGCGGTTTGACTGTTTCCTGATATGAGTTTTCACCTATAGACTCACTGAGAATCAGTTCATCACAGTTCAGAGCGGCTGAGATGTACACACAGATGCAGACAATTAAAACATCCCGATTATATGCAGTATTGGAGGATCTAATAAGAATGAATCCCAAACACTTTAGCACAGAGAGCTGCCATAATGTGTTTATATGTTATGAAGAAATTACTTATTAACCCTTGGCCAAGAAGGTTGTCAATATAGACTGGTGGTAGAGTGGCTGACCGATATCTGTCAAATAACAGTGTCTTCTGCTGAACTGTGTGAATACACTGTGTATAGTCCTATAGCCTTACTGGGAAATTATTTCAATTACTTAACATAACAGCAGTATTCATTCTTTTTTTGACTTTGCCATGTTGACAGTACATAATATTTTACTAATTATTTTGCAAGATACTAGTTTCCACCTTAAAGCACAACTTAAAGGCTTAACTAGGTTAGTTAGTTTAAATTGAAAGCCTTTAAATACTGTTTTCAACTCTTTATGTACGTTTGTTTTAAGATGTTGTTTCCCAGTGATGGGTTGCAGCTACAGTAGAAGGGCATCCACTGTGTAAAACGTATGCTGGATAAGTTGGCGGTTCATTCCGCTGTGGCGACCCCAGATTAAAAAAGGGACTAAGCCGCAAAGGAAATGAATGAATGAATGTTTTTAAGATGTCCGTATAGAACCCATCATTGCATATTATAGGAATCTCTTGATTTGCTTCAACCAAAGTTCTGTAGACAATATCATAGGTATTTGTTTCTTTTTAAATGCGTGCATTTTAGTTCTTCTTATTTAAAGCAGTTTTTTGTTCCATTTACCTCATCATATTTTCTTGGACATATACAACAGAATTACTTTTTTGTTCCAAGGATTACAACAGAAAGTGGCCACAGGTCCTTTCAATACAAAGCTCATTTTGACTTTGTATTGAAAGAATAATCTCTCCTTTTTTTTTAGATCAATTAACACATTTAGTCTTTTCAGGACTAATTTGTTTTCTTTTTTAGATACGACTTATGCAGATATTATTCATTTTGGTTCCAATTTAAATGCTTATTATTTATTTGTATATCAAATTGTTTGCACTTTTTGCTTAGATGTTTTTGTTTGCTTAGGCTTTAGACTGTGGGAAGTGGTTCAGGTGAAGTGTGCTGCTTGTTTGCTTGTTTTGTTTAGCTGTATGTTTGTTATGATGTGTTGTACTCTGTTTGATTTATGTACTTCTTAGGGACCCCCTTGAAAAATAAGATTCATCTTAAGGGGCTATCACATTCAATAAATTCAAGTTCAAACTAGGCAAGTTACTGTAGGTTGATTAGTTAAGTCATTGGACAACAGTGTATATACAGTCAAAATCAGAATTATTAGCCCCCCCTTTGATTTTTTTTCTATTTTAAAAAATTTCCCAAATTATGTTAACAGAGCAAGGACATTTTCACAGTATGTCTGATAATATTTTTTCTTTCTTTTTTTTTTCTTTTCTTTCTTTCTTATTTGTTTTATTTAAGCTAGAAAAAAAGCAGTTTTAAAATTATTTAAAAATTTATTAGCCCCTTTAAGCTATTTTTTTTCGATAGCCTACAGAACAAACCATCGTTATACAATAACTTGCCTAATTACCCTAACCTGCCTAGTTAACCCAATTAACCTAGTTAAGCCTTTAAATGTCACTTAAAGCTGTATAGAAGTGTCTGGAAAAAAAATCTAGTAAAATATTATTTACTGTCATCATGGCAAAGATAAAATAAATCAGGTATTAGAGATAAGTTATTAAAACTATTATGTTTTGAAATGTGTTGAAAAAATCTTCTCTCTGTTAAACAGAAATTGGGGAAAAAATAAACGGGGGCAAATAAATCAGGGGGGCTAATAATTCTAACTTCAACTGTAAATAAATAAATAAATAAA
>CAIGQZ010032287.1:12207722-12233704 GCA_903798205.1 Danio tinwini | reverse complement strand
ATAATAATAATAATAATAATAATAATAATAATAATAATAATAATAATTAATAATAATAATAAAAATAGTCTTCTTCTTTTTCTTCTTTTTATTACCCTTATTATTATTTAAGTATTTTAAAGCATCAATTCTACTGCTGAAAAAAATTTAAATAATAATAATAATAATAATAGTAATAATAATAATAATAATAATAATAATAATAATAATTATTATTATTATTATTATTATTATTATTATTACTATTATTATTATTATTATTATTATTAAGTATTTTAAAGCATAAATTTTACTACTGCTGATTATTATTAGTAGTAGTAGTATTATAATTTTTTACTATTAATACTAGTACTACTGATAACAACAACAACAACAACAACAACAACAACCACAAATAATAATAATAATAATAATAATAATAATAATAATAGTATAATAATATTAAGAATAAATCTATTATTATTATTATTTAAGTATTTTAAAGCATCACTTCTGCTGAAGAAGAAGAAGAAGAAGAAGAAGAAGAAGAAGAAGAAGAAGAAGAAGAAGAAGAAGAAGAAGAAGAAGAATTTTTTTATTATGGCCTAAATAATGATTTACACAATTAATAAATTATTAAAACTTGCACACTTTTGAACCAAAATAAACAATTTAGTTCAATAAATAATTTAATCAGTCAATAATAAATAAAATGAAACCTTTTTTTAACATGCCCTTTTGAAGATGCACAGCAAGTTCAGGAGTGTATATATAGTATCAATTTTAAAATCAGCGTTAAGTTAAAAAAGAGATACAATTTTGAGCTGTGAAGGCAAACCACCTGACTGATCCTCAATCTGCTCTTATTTGACTTCTCCTTCTCGCTCTTTCATTCACTCTCTCTGACGAGCGGTTCAGCCGGGTTCAGATGCATCTCCTGTCTTTGTTAAACATCTGTTCAAAGTTTTAAAGGGACAGCCCAAGCTAACCCGACTCATGCATTTATGCAGCAGCACATGCTGTGTCTCCAAAAGGCCTCGTCTCTGACCACTACATAAATAGTGATGTCCGAGACACTCATGCACACTTGAGATTCCACCCACGCCACTTCAGCAAACCCAAACAACCTCCTATCTTTATCAAATCGTTATCCACAACGAAAATATTCAGGGTTTTGGACCTGGCATACCATTCAGTGGAATAAAAGTAGATCTTCAGTGCTTCCAGCAAAAAGTTGAAGTCAAAATTAATATTCCTCCTGAATTAATATGCCCCTGTTTATTTTTCCCCAATGTCTGTTTAACGGAAAGGCGAATTTTTTCAACACATTTCTAAACACAACAGTTTTAATAACTAATTTCTAATGACTGATTTCTTTTATCTTTGCTATGATGACAGTACATATTTTTTTTATATTTTACTATATATTGTTTAAGATATTAGTATTCAGCTATTTTAAGCTTAACTAGGTAAATTAAGCAAGTTAGGTAATTAGACAAATGATTGTTTAACGAAGGTTTGTTTCTGTAGACAATTAAAAAAAAATTGCTTAAGACCATCAAATGGCTTAAAAAAAATTATAATAACTGCTTTTATTCTAGCCAAAATAAAACAAATAACACTTTCTCCAGAAGACAAATTATTATAGGAAATAATGTGAAAATGTCCTTGCTCTGTTAAACATCAAGGAAATATAAAAAATAAAATAAAATAAAATAAAAATAAATAAATCACAGGAGGGCAGTGTTGGAGAAAGTTACATTAGAAAGTAATGCATTGAGTTACTCCCCAAAAAAGTAACTAGTTGCATTACTTAGTTACTTTTTATGGTAAGTAATGAGTTATGTTACTTTTGAGTTACTTTTGCATTATTTTTTATTACCTGGAAGGCTTAATCTCTTTCAGAACTTGCCTTTTTTTCGTTCTTTTTTTAAATAGAGGAGTTCAGCCATTAACAACGCATTCTAACCTACACCTTCATTTACCTAAAAAAAACCACAATAAAATATATATATATTTTAGAATAATTTTATCAGTTTCCCTTTTTCCTTTTTTTCGATGCATTCAGAATAATGAACACATTCTTCCATTGACTCTATGATTCATTGGGACTATAATTTTGCATGCATGTTTTTATGTAAGAAAAAAAACTTCATTCATATGAAAACACAAAAATGGGGTATGAAGCGCTGTCAAGAAAATGCCAAAGCAACAGGTGATAATACTCTTATTTCACATGGCTGCCATTTAAAAAATGAAAACGAGGCTGCGGTGGGAGTAAACCCAGAAGTATAGGATCAGCAATGTAAACATTGCAACAACATGCTGTGAACTACAAAGCTCCAGCTGTTGCTGTGTTTTCAAAGTGCAGATATAGTGTAAACATCACTTTAATACCCTTCAGTTAAGTTTACTCTAAACAATTAAAAGCATACTAGGCATCAAACAACACCATAAACTCTTTAAGAGTAATACACTTAAGTGTCCTCCTAGGCTTTAGTTAATGGCACGAGGTAAACACTGTGTGGACGCTTCCCTGCTTCAGCCTATGTAACCCGGTAAGCGATAAAACAATGAGAACGCACTCAACATCGTTTAAATGTTAGCAGGAAATTGGCGACCGCATGTAATCCTAACCGTAAAATCATGTTGACGAATCAGAAGCCTCAAAAAAGGGGTTATTATCTGTTGTAGTTGGGTGTTATTACAGTTATTAGCATTTTTGGTTATCCAGTATTATATAGGAGTAATGATAGCAGCATTTTGGTTATGTCATTATTTGCACAGATTGCACAACACTAAACAACAAAGATAGTGATGCAATGTGACGTCATAGAAAACAAACCAAAAACAAACCAAATGTCTTACTTTGTTTTGTTATTTTATTAAGCTGAAATTAAATAAATAAATAAATAAATAAATAAATAAATAAATAAATAAATAAATCACAACCACCTTTTTGTCATTTACCAAGGATGCCAATCATAACAAAGACCACTTAGAAAAAAAACATGAAGATAAAAATAGCAACAATCATTTATTTTCTCTCCCCTCGCCAGTGAATTAAAGCCATAATTATTCCTGTGAGCAATGCAGAGAACGGTTTCCATTTAAGTTACCACTAAAAGAGGATGCCGCTGTTAAAAGTGCTAAAGTGCTTAAAAGGTCTTGTGCATGAAAGTCTTGTGTGCCTCTGCCAACCATCTCAAAAACAACTGCATACAATTTGCATTTATTGGCACATAAGCAGATGCTCAAAATAATAATAAAAAAAGAAAGGAAGCTATGCTGCATGGAAATGGACCGCCGGGGATGAAAGGAGAGAAACAGCAGCAATACATGCTGGGAGATCTATTCTTTGGTCAGAGTTGTGGAATGGTTGATTGTTTGACTGACGTCTCCTCGGCATCTCAATCTGCCAACATTTCCTAATCACGATGAGACCCTCGCTGTGACATATGGAGCTACAATGAAAGCTCATCTAAGCGCTGATTGCGATGCGCCATAAACTCTCCGATCAGGCTGTAAGCACAGCTCAGTAGTTCAGGCTTTACTAACAGTCCCGTTTGAGATTTTTCAAGCTCGCTCCTCTCCCACCGCTGGAACACAACACAGATGTCCAAGAACTTTCACAACAACAACAACAGCGGTACGATTTCTGATCAACTTCTTTATCCAGAAACTACGTATGCAAATACTGATGGGAATGCTTAGCTGAAGTAATATACCACAAACATGCTTTTATTTTTAAAATTAGTGCTGCATTTAAGTTGGCTAATATTCATTTGTGTAATACATGCTTCAGTGAATCAATTTATGCACTTATTTAAATGATATACACCTATAAAAATCTAATTTAATAAAACGTATTTAAGTTTTCAGTGTTTTGAGGGATATCTAGTGTATTCTGACCTAGAGTAACCTCTGATTAACTACTTCAGAGGTTACTCTAGGTCAAACTATACCAAATATGCATCTAATTTGACTACTTTTAGGCTAAATATAGATACAAACAGCTATTTTACTAGAAAAGTGTCTTTTGAAGACTTAAGATGTCTGTCGGTGCTCAAAATCTGCCAAATTCAGACTGCTGAATGAATTTCTTCTCACAAATAGTATACTGATTGGCCTAATTATGCATTTACAATGGTATGAACCGTTATAGGGGTGGTATATGTATATTTATTTAACCTACTATTTTTATTATTAACATTATTATTAAAGATAAAAATCAGAGACGCCATTCTCACTATTAAAAGGCTGACCCCCCCATACATCTTGTTTTGACATCCTTCAGGGGGGATCAAGTGTTAAATAAAACCCCCAAACCCCCTCTAAATAATACCATTTCTGGGTCACATATAATTCATTCATTCATTTTACTTTGGCTTAGTCTCTTATTCATCAGGGGTCGCCACAGCGGAATGAACCGCCAACTTGTACAGCATGTATTTTACACAGCGGATGCGCTTCCAGCTGCAACCCAGTACTAGGAAATATCCATACACACTCATTCACACACATACACTACATTTAGTGTGTGTTTTCATGCCGTAGTATAAAATGTACCCTCTGATTATACCAAACACTAAGAGAAATGATATCCCCAACATTTAGAACATCTGTGAACATTTAACAGTTGAACGCCTCTGAACAAGCAAACACTGCTGCCAGAGCCACTAGACGCCACAACAAACTACTAAACACAAGAACATCACAAACGATTCTCTACATTTCTGTAAGATGCAGTAAAGAATGCAATAAAGAAAAGCTTGAAGAGATTTAAGCTCTCTTTTTTGGCCTTAATTCAGTGACTTAAACAAAGAAAAGAGATTTTATTGATAATAATAAAAATCTGTCAGGATTTCAGGAAAAAAAAATCAGGAAATGGCTTCAGAACGAATAGTGAGAGTTAAGGGAAGCTATGCAAGTCAGATTATCAAAAAAGTGAAACAGTATATCAGGTATCCAGCACTATTTTCTACATTTTTGTCTTTCCTCCTTTGAAGTTGCAGGGAAAAATATATGTGTTTTCTGTATTCCACTACACTGACTACTGCTAAATTAACTCCTAGATTAGACTAAAAATGGATTCACTGGTTAGATTTACTAGAAGCACAGCACACTGAGGACATCTGCTGCTTACAAGAGACTAAATTAAACAAAATAGCTAAAACTAATTGCCTGTGCACACCGGGATATTTTTTCTTTTTGCGCTTATCGCCAACATTTAACAGCTTGTGACTAAACATTTTTCAATTGTCATTTGAAACAAAAAAAGGAAAGTAACGAATGTGACAAAGGTAAGATAAATGTAAAGCTGCTTATTTCACTGTAAACATAATGAGATATGTGCTAAACACAACTGAGACCAAACAAAATTTGTTAAGGAGAGGAATTGCAGATCAAGCAGGATTCAGTGGTGAGCTTCATGTCACTTCATTTAGTTTAATTTAATACATGACGCTTTTCCCACCAAATGCTGAACAGGTATTTGCGTATTTGCTTTTTGTTAAGCTTTTGTTATTTATTTAACATCAGAGTGTGATTGGGTATGAATATCCAAATAAATTTTTTTAAAACTTCACGAAAAATCAACACAGGCTCATTGTGGATACGTACCCCTGTCTACATTTCTGGAGAGCACGAGAAAACGAATGATACTGGCCGGTATTATGCCACCAATGACTTCTGTTCCTTTTAGCGCTACCAGCTGACCACTTACCTCAGAATGGATGGCTTTTCCATTATTACCAGTTACCCCAGTGGCTCGCTGCATACATCAGCAGACATGGGATTCGAAGCGGAGTTGACAGAGTTCCAGAAACCAGGCAAAACAAAAGCATACTCCTGTCTATATAAGGTCCCAGGGTTGACAGTGCATGTCAAAGCACAAACCAAGCATTAAGACAAAGGAATTGTCTGTAGACCTCAGAGACAGGATTGTCTCGAGGTACAAGACTGGGGAAGGTTACAGAAAAATTTCTGCTGCTCTGAAAGTTCCAATGAGCACTGTGGCCTCCATCATCCGTAAGTGAACAAGAAGAACAACCATCTGTGCAGCAATCCACCAATCCGTCCTGTATGGTAAAGTGGCCAGACAGTAGCCACTCCTTAGTAAAGGGCACATAGCAGCCCACCTGGAATTTGCTAAAAGGCATCTGAAGGTCTCTCAGACCATAAGAAACTAAATTCTCTTATCTGATGAGACTAAAATTGAACTTTTTGGAGTGAATGCCAGGCCAATACTATCCTTACAGTGAAGCATGGTGGTGGTAGCATCATGCTGTGGAGATGTTTTTCAGCAGCAGGAACTGGAAGACTTTTTAGGATAGAGGAAAAGATGAATGCAGCAATGTACAGAGACATCTTAAATAAAAACCTGCTTCAGAGTGCTCTTGACCTCAGACTTGGGCAACAGTTTGTCTTTCAGCAGGACAATGACCCTAAACACACCGCTAAAATATCAATGGAGTGGCTTCACAACAACTCGGTGAATGTCCTTGAGTGGCCCAGCCAGAGCCCAGACCTAAATCCTATTAAACAACTCTGGAGAGATCTGAAAATGGCTGTACACCGTCACTTCCCATCCAACCTAATAGAGCTTGAGAGGTACCATAAAGAGGAATGGGCAAAAATTCCTAAAGACAGATGTGCCAAGCTTGTGGCATCATATTATAAAAGACTTGAGGCTGTAATTGCTGCTAAAGGTGCATCAACAAAGTATTGAGCAAAGGCTGTGAATACTTATGTACATGTGATTTTTTCAGCTTTTATTTTTAATAAATTTGCAACAATTTCAAAAACTCTTTTTCACATTGTCATTATGGGGTATTGTGTGTAGAATTTGAGGAAATAAATTAACCTAATCCATTTTGGAATAAGACTGTAACATAAAAAAGTGGAAAAAGTGAAGCGCTATGAATACTTTCTGGATGCACTGTATATATCGATTGGGTTTAGGAAAGGGGGTGAGAGGGTCAGTGGGTTGGGTCAGTCAGTCAGTCAGTTGACAGCAAGCTGGCCTGGTCGGATGAAGTGCATAAAGTGTATATTGCACCCTCAGGTGGATTTACGCGAGAAGAGGATAGAAGAGAAAAATGATCAAACCTCAAAAAGTGTACACAGCGGCCTCTTGTGGATTTGCAAAAACCAAAACTGCGAGCAGACATACCTCAGGTTACGTATTTTGCTGTCCCCAGAAATGTAGACCTGGGTACGTATCCGCAATGAGCCTGGGTTGTGAAAAATCCTTATGATGGGCGCAAAAATCATCACAGTGTGCAAAAGCCTGAATCTTGTATCTTTACACAAAAACCTGTATCTTTACACAATGTAAAGCATCGTCCCATCATATATATATATATGCAATGAAGAAGTAGGTACCTTTTATCATTGTGTATGGGAGTGCAACGAGATTCAAACATTTTGAAAAGAGATTATCATGATTGGTAAATTAATTGAAGAAAATATACATTTGTTTCCCAAATTATGTTTATTTCATATATAACCTCTAAACCTGGATCTGATCACAAGCAAACGCAAACTATCAGATTTTAGTTTACTCCAAGCAAAGCGTGTTATTGCTTTAAATTGGAAAAATAACTCAAAGGCCATGCTGTGGCCAGTGGATTAAAGAAATCACTAGCAATCTTGTTTTGGAGAAGCTGACATACACTGTTAAAGGAAAATTACAGGATTTTTATAAAATATAGATCCACTTTCTTAACCAGGTGGACCGTTGGATTCCTAATGTTTTAACATTTCATAATATTTTCATAATATTTTTTTTTTACTTTATGTATATAACTTTAAATATATATATTTATATATATATATATTTTTTTTTTATTTATTTTTTTTTTATTCAGAACAAGAACAAGTGCATTATGTTGAGGTGAATCTGAAAGTGGCATTGTGTATTTTGTGCACAGTACGTACTGACGGATTGAGTCGGCTCGCGGTAGGCAAACTTCAGCGTGGTATCCAGTGTCCTGAATCCTTCCCGCAGAGAGTGAATTTTGTAATACTGGATGAGGTCCTGCATTAAACACACACATACGCTCAACATGATGTCAGCTCACAGAAAAGAGAAAGCCATTAAGAGGGAAAATAAAAAATAAATATATGAGCCCATTCAATGTGACTCCAGCATTCGCAATCCAATAATGTTATTTAACTGGCATTTGGCAGATCAAATCTAAAAGCGCTTTCAGAAAGAAGCTGACAAAAGACGTTTGATTTTTTTCTGCAGAACAGAGACATTAAGCAGCGTGATTTCCTAATGCCCTTTAGAAAGCAAACAGATGACAAAACAAAAGGGATGGTTGAAATGATACAAAGAGATTTCAAATGTAATAAACTGGTATAATGCAAACTTTTATCTTTATTGCACTGATTCCGGTGACCTTAAAAAAAACATGCGAGCGTAACATTTACTTTTCACTCTATATGATAAAGAGGTTTTAATGTTATTCTTTCTACTAAAAGCTAGAATATTAAATATTCAAATAAAGCAAATACAATATTATGTAAATCTTTGAGGTCATTATGCTCACCAAAGGTTTCATTTATTTGATAAAGAATACAGTAATACACTCACCAACCACTGTATAAGGTAGACCTGTCCAACTGCTCATTAACGCAAATTTCTAATCAGCCAATCACATGGCAGCAACTCAATGCATTTAGGCATGTAGACATGGTCAAGATATCGAACATTAGAATGGACAAGAAAGGTGATTTAAGTTACTTTAAATGTGGCATAGTTGCTGGTGCCAGACGGGCTGGTCTGAGTATTTCAGAAACTGCTGATCTACTAGGATTTTCACGCACAACCATCTCTAGGGTTTACAGAGAATAGTCCAAAAAAAGAGAATATATATCTAGTAGGTGGCAGTTCTGTGGGCGCAAATGCCCTGTTGAATCCAGAGGTCAGAGGAGAAGGACTAGACTGGTACGAGCTGGTCATCTCTGAATGCACAACACATCCAACCTTGAGGTGGATGGGCTACAGCAGCAGAAGACCACATCGGGTTCCACTCCTGTCAGCTAAGAACAAGAAACTAAGGCTACAATTTGCACCAAAATTGGACAATAAAAGATGAGTTCTGATGAGCCTCAATTTCAGCTGCAACATTCGGATAGTATGGTCAGATTTTGGCGTCAACATCATAAAGCATGAATCTATCCAGCATTGTATCAACGGCTCAGGCTGGTGTTGGTGTAATGGTGTGAGGGATCTTTTCTTGGCACATTTCGGGCCCATTAGTGCTTTCGAGCATCGTGTCAACGCCACAGCCTTCCTGAGTATTGTTGCTGACCATGTCCATCCCTTTATGAACACAGTGTACCCATCTTCTGATGGCTACTTCCAGCAGGACAATGCGCCATGTCATAAAGAGCGAATCATTTCCAACTGGTTTCTTGAACATGACAATACTCAATTGACTGTACTCAAATGACCTCCACAGTCATCAGATCTCAATCCATTAGAGCACCTTTGGGATCATGTGAATATGGACCAAAATCTCTAAGGAATATTTCTAGTAAATTGCTGAATATATGCCACGAAGGATTAAGGCAGTTCTAAAGGTAGGGCAACCCGGTAGTAGTAAGGTGTTCCTAATAAAGTGGCTAGTGAGTGTATAACTGTTTTATTACATGTAATATTATTACACTGTTGTTAAAGAATTATTTGATAAACAAAAAAAATTTGTTGTAACAATATAAATGTATTTAGGGTCACTTGATATTTAAAAATCCATCAAATAAAATATTTTGTAATAAAATATAAAACTACTGCCATGAAATCAAATATAAATACGATGTTTATATAAAAAAGGAAATATTGAACTACTGGAGATTTATTTTATAATAAATAAAATAATAATAAGCTGAATTGATCCTATCAACCTTAAAACACACAAAACAATAAGTGTAAACACATTATTCTTATAAAATAAAAGAAATCATTGAATTACTGGAGCCTTGTTTTGTAACCAAATCAAAAAGCAGCGATCTTAAAAACATAAGCATAACATTGACTTTCCACCCAATATATTAAAGACATTTTGATCATATTGTTTTCTTAGAAGCAGTATAAAACATTAGCACTCACTGAAATGCTACTGAACTTCCTGTTTTCGGCAATGTAGAATAATCCGTCCTTTGTTAAGATCTTGATGTGTTTCACCTCGTTATTGTACCTGTGGGCCATGAATAAATGATGAGAGTAATTTTCTGGTGATCATTGCGATCGATGCAGCCTATCCCCTATGGGAAGCTGCCATAGTAATGCATGGGGCAAAGAGCGCTTCATGCAGGCAGAAAGGGTCGATAGCAAGGGGTGGGCCGCCTCCATTAGTCCTTGGATTAAAAGTTACAAGCTCACTTCTTTTTTTTTCTTTTTTTTTCTTTTTTTCCCAGAAAAAGTGCACATGACCATCTGCAAACAAGGACTACTGAATAGATCTCATTCTCATGGGGTATAGTTTTTCTCTCGGCTTTGTGCTTGAATGCAGGATATTTGAGTGTTTAAATAAAACAAATGATTCAATTCTTTTAAAAGTGATTCTTTTCAAATGAGCAGCTTTGTTCGCTTTGCTGATGTCAACTGAACGATGACGATAAGGCGGGGCATAGAGTATCTCCTCCTTTTTTATTAAAATAGCCAATTAAAGGATTTGGGTAACACTTGACTTGAAAAGGGTGTTAATAAGACTATCATGAAACCTTTATAATCATGATATGACACATCATCTTGAATATGAAGGAGAGTTCTATGCATGTTCATTAGGCATTGTTATGCCTAATTTGCTGAGACTTCTTTGTGTCTGATTGGTGGATTGAATCTGATTGGCTGATAGCTGTGAGATATTCTGCAATAACAGCACTCATGCAGCCTCTTCACCCTTGTGTAGTAATTCAACCACATAGATTGACAGCAGATAAATAGACTTACTGCAGTTTGCCAAATATTGCAGCTGTTGGACAATGTAACGTACTTTTGAGGCTTTTTAGACTATAATGTACAGTAGTAGTTTAGATTGCAACTATGTCGTTTATTTATAAGGATGGTGCTTATTTTAAATATTTATAATTTCTGAGATACAGTACGTTAGCAACCATTAGCCTGTCATTGAGTAGAGCAAAGAGTGCTGATTTTCCACCACAAGATGGCGACAGAGACTGCATGATACGTCCTTAAGGGAGAAAAAACTTGTGTGATTTGGGCAACACTTGACTTCAAGAGAGTGTTAATAAGACTATCATGAATCCTGTATAATCATGATATGACACATCATCTTGAATATGAAGGAGAGCTTTATGCATGCCCATGACGACTGTCGTTAAGCCTCATTCACTGAGATGCCTTTGAGATGTCTTTGCTATGACAACTTGACATAAACAAATACATCATAACCTCTCTTTGTTTTAACATTTTTCTGATCACTTTTTTAAAGCAACGAAAATAATTCTCATTAAAAAAATTCTCAATAAAAATGTCAATACTCTTTTAGAAAATATATAACTTTAATTATAAAAATGATTAAAAAAATGTAATCTTATAACAGCGTCATTAATATTTAATGACATTTATTGGCTAATTCTATTTGTACCATTATTTAAGGTCAAGAAAAATTTGAATAGTGCTCTTATACAGTCACACAATTTTAATGGCCTCTTGACGATCATGTTTATGACAGATTTATGACAAGTTTTGTTGTCTTGATAATGTTGAGTTATTATGTTTCTGAGAGGTTATGTTGTTCTGGAAATGTCAAGTTGTCTTGAAAAAGCCATCTCAAAACAATGTTACCTTTAGATTTAAAATGACATAACTGAGCCAGTGATGATTGATGATTGTCATAAGCATACATAAAGTCTTTAAAATTCTTATGAACACCCCTTCAAATGAAGTGTTGCCATGTTTTGTTTATATCGGCATATATTAGCTGCAGCATTGGTGTCTTTTAGGGAGCGGGACACTTCAGGTAATATATAGCATTTGATTGGTCAGAATCTTCACATAGGAGAGAAACAGCAAGTTTTAAATATTTTATAACTTCTTAATGAGAAATTTGTCATTGTTATGGAGCACACTAGCTTACAGCTAATAGCATTACACTACACTTACACTAGCAGCAGCTAGTGAGTAAAACATTGCAGTGTTTTTTCCCCATTTCACCCTGATTGTTTTTTGTATCACTATATCAAACAAGTTTCAGCTAGTGCTGCTGTTTAAGTATTAAAATAACTAACTTAAGTAGTAAAATAACTATGTGTGCTGTTATCACTCACTTGATGCTGATGGCATATTCATTAAACTCTCGACTGCGGTGACGAACCATATATGTGCTGCTCTTTTTGTTAAGCAGAGCAGCTTCTGCCTGCACTCGCTCCATTGGGCCTGCAAACCTGAAGCAGAGCACGCAGGTCAATGTCATTTATTGTTAGAAATATGACAAATGCACAAGTAAATTAAATGAAACTCTTTCAAACTAAAAAAAATACATTAAAATAATACAATAAATAAGAGTAATGGTCCATTACTTAATGCATTTACTAACATCAAGTATGAATAATTCATACCATTCATACCATACCACGAGTAAACCATTCATTAATCAAAGTTCAACATTTACTAATGCATTATTAAAATACAAAATTGTGCATGTTAACATTAGTTAATGCACAGTCAGTTAACATAAACTGACATTACTTAAATAGCATTAACTAACGATAACAAAGTTAATTAAATACCATAATAAATGTATTACTAGTTGTTTGTTCATTTTAACAAATACAATAACTAACATTAACTACTGGACCATTATTTTAAAGTGTTACCATAAAAGTAAATAATCTAAATAATACTAAAATTACAAATATTTTCATTCGGAGGCAGTTTTGCTAAGGCAATAGTGCTGAGCAGTGATTCCAACAAATGTCAAACATATATTAGGTGAATTTGTTTAAAGTATTTTATTATATTACATGTGTTTAATGTATTTTATTACATATATACCACACACATATCACACACATATACATACATAGAACAGAAAATTTCAATTAATATGCTAATAACAATAAAGACTGTACCAAAGCTGTGAAGAGTAGTCAACAGGTTTGGGTACCTAAAATAAACAGTTAAAAAACAAAAGCAGGTGTGTTAGAGACAAAAATAGTATTAAACAGACAAATTAGAGCAAACATTATGTGCGCTTTTGTTCTTAAAATTCCACCCAGCCTGATTTTCATAGTATTTTTAACTTATGTCTCAAATCGGACCCTTATATTAGCGCTGAAATCTGCCCCACTTACTGTATCCTTTTACAACCACAATTGCCTTTCTTAATGCACTCATAAAGATAACCTAACATATTTCCTCTCAAAATGACATGCACATAATTATGACTGTAAATCATCTTGCCGATAACAGCAAGCATGTGGACAGAATGATGCACAGTGCACTACTCGCATGAGAAAACAAATGCACACACAATCGCCCACAATGCACCTGTCATTTAAACATGAGGTTGAAGTGGTGCTTGCGTAACTGAACCATTCAAAACCAGCACGCGTGCAAGAACAAGCCTGGATCACATTTGTTTTTTTGCTTGGCAGAGAATAAAGAATCATTTTAGCATTATAATACAATCTGGTATTTGTACTCACACATGGGAAAGGCTTGACGGCGTCACTTGGAAATAAGCCAACCTCCTTAGTTGCCAGGACTTTACCCTGAAACCATGGCAGATAATTACATTACATTCAGCTGGGCAACTCCTCCTCAATAATTCAGTAACAATTAGTACTTAACACAACATGCTGCAAATTTACAGCCCAGAGTTAATCAGAGCTAAAAAAAAAAAACTGGGGAGAATACAGGAGACTGAGGAAACAAGACAATACAACCAGCAGACTGAATCTACAATATTTACAGAACACACACACACACACACACACACACACACACAAATTAAAAAAAAAACAAAATGCATGCTTTTTATTTATATGAAAATGAATAGAGAAAGATATGGTCGTGCCGCGTTGTGCCATGTAGTGCCACGACTCAGGACACTGTTCATATTTCTGCCATGCCACAGAACGCCATCTGAATAGTTTCATTTTAAGTAAAATGCGAATGTGCGCATCTGGTGTGCGATACTTTTAACTGTCATGTGCGCGCCGTGTCGCGGCACAGAGTGGAGCATCCGGTGTGCGACACACTTAACAGTGCATGTTAATACGCATACTACCCATATCACTATCAAAAATAATACTGTATATAAATGGTAATGTCATGCATGTTTTTTCTGCTAACATTATACACAAGGCCAGTGTTGGGCAAGCTACTTAAAAATGTAGTGAGCTAAGCTTTTAGCTACTCTACTCAAAATGTAGCCTAACTACACAAAAAGCTAACCTCTGGAAAATGTAGCAAGCTAAGCTAAAAGCTACATGGCAAAAGTAGCTTAGCTACATCTAAGCTATTTTTCCAATTAAAATTTTTAAATCGAAGCAACTTAAATCCAAGTCAATCATCTATTAGTGATAAATAAAACTGTTAATGAAACGTATGAGGCAGAATTGTTCAGTTCAATTATTTACTGCAATTAATATGCTGTACTAAACATAAACAAATCATAGTATATAACAGCAAAACAAAAAAATCCAATAAAATACTATAGTAATTCATAGTAAAGGGAACTATTTAGGAATAAGCATCATATTGTATATATGTTTACAACTCCTCATGAATAAATTACAATAATAATATATAATTACACTAATTAAATATACATCTTCCCATTAAGCAATTTCCTCGTGCTAGCCTAATTCGTTGGCGATGTCACCGACCAGAGCGAGAGGTGACAGTAACGCACCAAAAAAGTTTGTTGTCGACCACCGTAAAACAGGTAGAAGAAATCATCATTTTCGCCATCATATAGATTTACTTTCATCGGCTAGACACTGATCTCACAGCTCCATGAATGTTGATGCTATCACTTATTGATCCACGATTGGTAAATATAGCTTGTGTGAACACTAATGCGCTACCTAACAAAAAATAAATAGTTAGTGGGATCAGCAGGGGGCGCTCAACCTGCGGTCTGTGTGTGTCCTAATGCCCCAGTATATTGATGGGGACTCTATATGCACAGTGAGCGTCATCTTTTGGATGAGCCGTTAAACTGAAGTCCTGACTCTCTGTGGTCATTAAAAATCCCAGGATGTCCTTCGAAAAAGAGCATCCTGGCCAAATTTGTCCACTGGCCTCTGTCCGTCATGGCCTCCTAACAATCACCATATTATAATTGGCTTCATCACTCTGTCTCCTCTCCACCAATCAGCTGGTGTGAGGTCTGCACAATGGTGGTGGATAAGGAGACCCCCCCCCCCCAAATGTGTAAAGTGTTTTGAGTGTGCAGAAAAGTGCTATATAAATAGATATTAATAACAAAAGGAATTATTATTATTATTATTTTGAAAGGACTAAGTGACCAGTCATATTTTTTGCAGTAAATTCTTTAACAGTCTTCAAACATATATAAATAATACTCTGGGCTACAAAATCATTGAAAGGCTAAATAAATAAACTTTGTTATGATTTGACAACATTTGCAGGAGATATTTGTCATATGAGGGTTGAAATAAATCTAAATATTAGGGAAAATCACCTTTAAATTTGACCAAACTACGTTCTTAGAAATGCATATTACTAATCAAAAATAAAGTTTTATATTTATGGTAAGGAATTTGCTAAATGGATGGGTCATGATCTTTACTTAATATTCTAAAGATTTTGGGCAGAAAAGAAAAATTGATCATTTTGACTGATACAATATTTTGCTTACTATTTTGTTTTGATATTCCTACAAATGTAGGAATGTAAATCCTACAAATAACATGATATTTTTATTATCACACTCTCCCAGTATTCTGAATAGACAATAAAAAGAATAGACTAAAAATGAATTTACAAATTAATTTAAGTAAGCTCTGGCTACATTTATTTAATTTGCTGTAGTCTATGTTCATATAATAAACATATTTCATTTTTTATATAAAAAAATTAAGCTTGGTTTTGAATGAATAATTCAACGACTCACTCTTAAAGACTTCACCTGTTTCATGCTGGATGACTGTTTTTAAACAAATCTCTTGAATGGATCATTCAAGTACAGTATAGAAACCCTAAGACGTCACGTTTCATTAATAAATGACTCATTAACCTCTTTTAGAATGAATCTAGTATTACTAGAGTTTGTACTACAAGTATAGGCTCACTATAGTAATTTGCCAAATTTAATTGACACTCTGTGCCTCCTATTGGGTCTTTTTTTTCTCAGGAGACTAATGCTCAGACGCAAATGGTGCACTTAAAGGAATAGTTTACCTCAAAATGAAAATGTACCCACTATTTACTCACCCTCAAGTGGTTCCACAACTTTAAAAAAAAAATTTCTTCTGTTAAACACAAAAGAAGATATGAAGCTGAAAGCCTGTAGCCATTGACATCCAAATTAAGAAGAAACTAATACTATGAAAGTTGATGGTTTCCAGCATTCTTCAAAATATCTACTTTTGTGTTCAACAGAAAAAAAAGAAAGTTTTAGAATGAATCTCTTATACGAAAAGACAAATACATGTTTTACTGCATGTTGCCACGTCTTGATACAACTTTCATTCGATGACTACCAAGATCACTGCCTTTGACATCTGTGAACTACAAACTGCTATTTCAGCACTTCTGGGATAATATCAGTGTTTGTAACATACTGATAACGTGTGGTTAAAAAAGTGGTTTCATAACTCTACATGACAAGAGCTCTGTAGATCATGAACACACTGATCTGAAAGCACTTTACTGATTTCACACTAAAGGGATAGTTTGCCCGAAACATAATTTACTCATCCTCCACTTGTTCCACCTGTTTCTTACTTCTGTTGACCACAAACCAGATATAATGAAGAATGCTGGAGACCAGCAGCCATTGACTTCAATAATATATTTTTTTATTCCTACTATTGAAGTCAATGACTTCTGGTTTTCAACATTCATCAGAATATCTTGTTTTGTGTTCCACTGAAGAAAACAGGTTTAGTACAACTTAAAGGTGAGTAAATGATGACAGAATTATAGTTTAAAAGAATTTCTGCTGAATAGATATATGCACATTTGCATTGGCATTTGAACCATACCTGACAAAAGTCTTGTTGCCTATGCAAGATTTGGGTACAACAAATAATAACTTGACTTCTCTCCTCTAGATTACACTTAATCTACCAAAATAAAATATGATCATGCCTTGATTTTTTTATTATTTAATTAAGACAGTAAGATCTGACTTTGCTTAGACAAAAGTCTTGTCATTTAACAGAAATAATGTACAGTATAGAATATAAAGTCATGCTGCAGTGTAAAAAGAATTATTATTGTGACTCCCATGAGTATTCATATATCAGTGCAATCATACATCTCTGCAATGACTCAAATAACTTAGAAGATTCTTTGGATTCATCTTCAATGCCTCCTCCCAGGACATGCTTAATAATGTTCATGTTTGATGACTGGGCTGGTCAATCCAAGAGCACCTTGACTTTGCTTTTAAGAACTGGATGTGAAGGCTGAAATATGAGGAGCGCTATCCAGCTGAAGAATTTGCCCACTCCTGTGGTTTGTAATGTAAAGGGCAGCACAAATGTCTTGATACCTCAGGCTGTTGATGTTACCATCCACTCTGCAGATCTCTCGCACACCTCCATACTAAATGTACCCCCAAACCATGATATTTTTCTTCACCAAACTTGACTGATTTCTGTGAGAATCTTGGGTCCATGCAGTATTTGTGATGATTGTGATGCAGTATACCAGATGATTCATCAGAAAAAAAAATCTACCTTCTGCCCCGTTTCCAAATGATCAACTAGAAGTCAAGAAATTATTTGTTGCTCCTACATCTGGGATTGACGACAAGACTTTTGTCAGATAGGGTAATTGTAATCTTTTATGACAATTAATTGTGCAGATTAAACAATCGTGTCAAACAACTGTCTGTTACAGAACAACTGATGGATATCCAGACCAAAGTGCTGAAAATTCTCAGATCTTTGTCTTCCTCCTCGTCTTCCTTGAACAAATTTGATTTGTAAGTGGATCCTTAAGCACACCCTCCCACCAATGCATTTAGTGCATTGACATTTTATCAGCACTCACGATGCTGCCCCACTATTGGTTGTTGCTCAGATAAGGGCCTAATAATGATTAAACTCATAACCCTGTTAGATCAAACAGATGGCAACCAAAGGCCCAAATGAAATTACAGTGAGTGATTGCGTTTGTCTAGGCACCAGAGCGGCAATAATTGTCTCCTGGTTTCCACAGCTACAAGGGATCCGAGCGTCCTATGCTCTGCCGCGGGACGCTGGATATTATGAGGTCTCAGGTGACACGGGCGGTGTAATTTTGCATGAGTTCAAATTGAGTAAATCAAACTACTTCCTTGTGCATGGGGCAGCTGGGCGTTGGGAACCTGCAGTGGATGGAGGTTTTCGACTGAGGCAGAACAAGATTAACATGTTAAAACGGGGCTGTGGAGAAGCATCCCGGACAGCTGGACTTGTCTGACGGAGAGGGATGTAGGGCCTATAAAATCTGCCAATTCTCCCTCTCTCTGGATAATCATTGGCGGGTTTCCTCATTGCTTTGGCATTTAAGCAGCCACAGCTAGAAGAGTGGTGTCAAGATGGTCTGCATAGGCTTTTTCGTGCCATCCCAGAAGAACATTTCATTGCTCAAAAGTTGCTCTTTCAAACGTGGGCTCCATTGACACTTGGTATTGAGATGTTTCAGTAGTGGACGATGCTACAGTAAATAAAGGTGTAAACAGGATCTAAAAGGTTTTGAGCTTTTACAAGTTCGAATATATGCAGAGATAAAAATATTCGATCGGATTGCTTAAGCATTCATCTAGTAAAATGCATTCAAATTAGGGCTGTATGATTAATTGAAATGAAATTAAAAATCACAATTCTGCTAAACCTGCGATAGTCATGCGCATCTTGTCAGGAAAGAACGGCTCTGTGATCAGTAGTAAATCTTAGATGAAGACTAGAGGGCACTCTCACACAGAATCTGCACATGCACTGCAAAGAAGAGTAACTGCTTTTATTGAAACCTGACTAATAAACTCAAAACTACGAAATCAACTGAGAGAATGATTTATTTCAGATATTCTATTGAGGACATGAAGTGAGATTGGAGTAAAAACATGCTTTTAAATGTGGTATTTTCACATGCTTTCAGATAAGCAGAAACACAAAGTCATAAATCATTGAGAAATGAAGCACACAGCTGTCAAATCACACAATTATCCTCGATTTCAGAATTGAGCCAATTAAATTGTCCACAATTTTTTGCATAGTTTCTCAGTGAACTAAAGCCTCAGTAACATTGCACTTTTCGCCCCATAGACTTCCATTCATACATATGCGAATACGACAGACTAGAAACGCATGCTTGTGTGGCAAGTTTTGCAGTTTGCTGTGGTTGCAAAGCATCACGTGATTGCGTGAGACTAATCAAAGATCAAAACATGACCTCTCTGTACATAAATTTTAAATATAGACCTTTTTTAATGTCTAATTGTTTAATCCCGCCCATTTTCACAGTGCCGTATGACAGAATTTCGCATACTCAAACACTAGTGTGACCGCAGCATAAGTCTCTGTGTGTAGTAAACTATGTTTCATTAGAAAGCAGCTGCTGTAGATTTACTTCTTTTGGATTAGCAGGGCCAGATTTATTGACAAAATGAGAATGAAAATCACTGAATAATCGTTCACAGAATAATTGTGTAGCAATTAAATGAAGTGCGTTTTGATGTTGCGTTTTGATGTTGCGATACAAAATGTTGCGTTTAATTCAAATACACACAACGTATCCACCTACTTAACTAAATGTGACCACTGTGAAAAACTAGACCAGAACACAGTAATTTCACTTTTTACTCGCATTGTACCAAAACACAGATTGCAATCAAAACTGCCAAAGATGCCACACACATCTCCATGTCACTGGCTTGCTAGGTTATCACTAGGGCCAGACAAAATCTGTAGACATGTTTTTGCAATATCTGTGCAGAATTTTTTCAGAAATCTGCGGATTTATGCGAAAGGATTTTGGGAGTATCATAGCTAAAAAGATAATATATGAAATAAAAACAATACCTTTTTAACTTATATTTAATGTTTATAATGTAAATCCATCTAGATCCACTTATTTGATAAACAAAGCAAGTCTCTCATATAATATATCTACTAAAAAACAGAAAATATTTCTTAAAACTGTATAGTAAATAAGTCATATGAACATTTTCATGTTAGTCAATACTATTGCTAAAATTAATGCAAAAACTAAAATCTAAATTTACACAAGTAAATAAATAGACTCAATAATGGGCTAAAAATCTGCATACTTCTGCACACACAGATTCCGTGTGGGCCTAGTTATTACTAGCTTAAAAGCCATATGCCATACTATAGTACTACTATAGTAATACTAGTAGTATATCAGTGTTTCGTTTAGGATTTTTTCCTGCTGTGGTGGCAGGCCTTTTACCCAGAACTTCCAACTCCCTATGGCTACCGTTATTTCAATAACAAATGTCATGAGCGCAGTATTACAAGTTGAGATCGCTTTCGTATAATACGAGTATGCGAGTCTCTTTGCCTGCATGCTGATTTCCTCTGTTTGTGCACAAAACGTCTTGCACGGCCTCATATATACGCTGCTCAAGCGCAGATTTTCTTGTGCGCTCTCAAATAAACACTGTTGAAGTGCGATTTAGTGCGTTTATGTGATGAGTTTGTCTCCAACATTTATTAGATTTGCTAGGAATATTTAGGAATGTCTCCAATAGACCTACAGAATGACATTAATGCATCCTGAAGGGAAGTGAAATGGCCATAAACTCCAGCAAGATAAACTTATACTAAATACTATAGACTTTATATATAAATAAAGTATAATTATGGAAACTGAGTTCATCATAACTGAAAGCTAAGTCATGTTTGCTGGCCTCACGCATCGCGCAGCCCTGTCAGTCAGTCTGTCAGTCATTCAGTCAGTCAGCATGTAACCTTAGCACCACAGCACTACTACAATTACCGAAAAGTTCGCTCTGCTATATTTCACTTACATTTTAATACATTTTGGTGTGATTATGACTCGTTATAAAAAAAAAAAAAAAAAACTGGAGGTTTTGAATGTGAAGTTGTAATGTACAGTGGTAGTGGTAGGAATGAATTATGGTGTGGTGCCCCGTCATAGAAGAATGAAGGTAGCAGAAATCATGTATAAAGTATATGCTTACTAAAGTAATTTGACAAAATTTAAAGGGCACCTAGATTACCCCTTTTTCCAGATTTAATACAAGTTTTTTTGTGTCTCCAGAATGTGTCTGTAAAGTTTCAGCTCAAAACACCCATCAGATTATTTATTATACCTTTTAGAAGTTTCTATTTTATAACTCTAACCATTAGGTAGCGGTTTTTGAGTACTGCCCCTTTAAGGCTAGTTCTCCCGCCCACTGTTTCCACGTGCCTGTCAGCCTTTTTTTGTCTTAATCTCCTCCCTCGGGTGCTTCAGACAACATACAGACATAAAGGAAGCAGATCTCACGTAACGTTTGTGAGAAATACTACAGTAAGAACTTTACCAATGAGTATTTGATGCATTTGTTGTGAAGTTGCAACGATGAGTCACACAGAATGAACTCCACAAAGTTCCCGCACACAGACACACACACACACACACACACACACACACACACACAGACAGCGCACGCGTTTAGCCTTGCACTCTTTTTGCACGCAAATGTGACAGGATACAGATTAATCTCCACTGCTGTGTGGATATATGTTATGTTAATAAAAAAAAAAAAAAAACTGATTTAACGTCAACAAAACCGGATTGAAGCATCTTCATTTATAATTGTACTGACATGCGGCTGTGCTGATAAAGCTGAAGTAAATGGCTGTAATTCATTAACATGCTCTGTTTTAAAACATTTTAAACTTGTAAAACTCACTCCTGATCACAATTGATGATGATCCTAGCAAACCGAACAGACATTTTATTCCCGGTTGCTTTGCGCACGTCCTGTCTTGTTGATATGATTATACACGTTACTACGAAGACATGTTAATACGCAGCTGTCAATCAATCGGTTGGGGGGGGGGACCTCACTCCTACGTCAAGTTGCTGTCGGTCTCAAAACAATTGGTCCACCGTTTTTATATTGTTAAATTGAAAAAAAGGACTGGGTGTGTTTATATCACCCCAATATGACGATATATATATACAATACCTACACATATGTCTGTCCAAATAGGTTGAAAAGTACTTTTTTTACCATGGGTGCCCTTTAAGTGATACTCTGTGCCTCTTATTTGGGTCTTTTTTTTCTCAGGAGACTTGTGTCCTGTTTCAAATGGTGCACTTAAAGGAATAGTTTACCTCAAAATGAAAATGGACCCACTATTTACTCACCCTTAAGTGGTCCCACAATATTAAGAGTTTATTTCTTCTATTGAACACAAAAGAACATATTTTGAAGGTGAAAACCTGTAGCCATTGACATCCAAAGTAGGATAAGCTAATACTATGGAAGTCAATCTTTTCCAGCATTCTTCAAAATATCTACTTTTGTGTTCAATGGAAGAAAGAAAGTCAAACAGATTTGGAATTTTTAGTTTTGGGTGAACTACCCCTTTAATGTGAAAAAATCTGTAACTCAGAAAAAAGTTATATAAAAACAAACTATATAAAATGTGTAAGTGAACTAAAAGTAAAATTTTTAACAAAAAACACTATCTTTTGTTAGTTGTCCTGCCAGAGAAAGACCATAAACAAAACTCACATTTCAGTTTCGGCGCACGAGAAGGAACGAATGCAGGAAAGTAATTAGCATTGTACTCTGAGAACGAGTTAATCATTAATCTGAGTCTATTGCTGTGATTTTCTATTGTGCGGCTCATGCCAGAGCTCTGCATGTTCAGCGACACCTCCTATCCGCTGACAACGTGACAAATAAAACCTGTCGTCAAGCGTGTGTCTGCTCTCTGGGCGTTGTGCTGCTCCTTATTGTTTTTTGTCTGACTACGAAGCCTTATTCACAACAGCTTTCTTATGTTGACAAAGAGTTGGATTAGTTAGCATTTCACAGCCAGTCACGCTTAGCAAAGCATAACAACACAGCCGCTCGGCCTTTGCCACAAACACAAGATGCAATCAATTAGCTGCTAAACACATGCTTGAGTTGTTCCTGCAGGGCTGTTTGACTTGAAAAGTTGATGAGAAATGCGTAAACCTGTCTTACCTTCCACCAACTGCTATGGACGTTCGCCTCGATGAGCTCAATAACGTCTCCAGTGTTAATATTGAGCGGTGGGCCGTTAAGAGGGCTTGGAATACCATGGTAATTACAGATGACCAGCATCTTAGGTAGATCTGGAGGAAGAAAATATGATTAAATAATGCATTCAAGTGTTTGTTCTTCTAGATTGCCTCCAAGTGCATTTTGAACTTTGACAGAGTGTCATTAATGCATGTTTTGACACTCTGGTATGTAAGGAACAGGTTTGTTTACGTGAGGCCAGGGTCGTAAATCACCACAGGTGACAGCAGAATCACGTCAATCTATCATAAACATGTCAGCAGGCTCATGCAGTCATGCATGCAGTGCATTCTTGCAGCCAGTCTGAGGCATATATACAAATCTATTCCTATTTACAGAACCAAATCAAGTATTAAATAAGATACAAAAATCAGTGAAATAAATACGTATTAAAGCAAAATAAACAATACAACTATAAAATCACCTAACAAATTGCTGAAACAAAGATTTGTTAAAAATGGGGATACATAGTGCAGTCTGTAATATTAAAATTAATTAATTAAAACTATTATTAAAAATTACAAGCTTTTAAATGAATAAAACATGAAATAAAATAAATTTAATAATATTTTTAATTAAAATAATGGGTGTGTTCTTTCTCCTATTACAGAAAATAATAAATGTAATTTCCAAAATAAATTGTGGTATCACTGAACACAAGTCATTACCATTTCTACCATTCACTCATTTTTATGCACATTCGCATAATAAAAAAATGGAATGGAAGCGTCAAGATGCACATAATATTTTAAAATGTACATAAAAACTTTTTTTTTAAATCCTGAGTAGAATAAATGTATCATCTAATAAGAAAAAAATGTGGTAACACTTTATCTTGATGGGAGTTCTGTGGGCACAAATGCCTTGCTGATGCCAGAGGAGAATGGCCAGACTGGTTCCAGCTGATAGAAAGGCAACAGTAACTCAAAATATCACTCGTTACAACCGAGGTATGCAGAAGAGCATCTCTGAACACACAACACGTCCAACCTTGAAGCAGATGGGCTACAGCAGCAGAAGACCAAACCGGGTGCCACTCATGTTAGCTAGGAACAGGAAATGGAGGCTACAATTCGCACAGGCTCACCAAAATTGGACAATAGAAGACTGGAAAAACGTTGCCTGGTCTGATGAGTCTTGATTTCTGCTGCGACATTCAGATGGTAGGGTCAGAATTTAGCGTCAACAACATGAAAGCATGGATCCATCCTGCCTTGTATCAACGGTTCAGGCTGGTGGTGGTGGTGTAATGGTGTGGGGGATATTTTCTTGGCCCACTTTGGGCCCATTAGTACCTATGAGCATCGTATCAACGCCACATCTTCTAATGGCTACATCCAGCAGGATAACGCGCCATGTCATAAAGTGTGAATCATCTCAGACTTGTTTTTTGAACATGACACTGTACTCAAATGGCCTCCAAAGTCAAAAGATCTCAATCCAATAGAGCATTTTGAAATGTGGTGAAATGGGAGATTTGCATCATGAACGTGCAGCCGACAAATCTGCAGCAACTGCTTAATGATCCTATCAAAATCTCTTAGGAATATTTTCCAGTACCTTGTTAAAGCTACGCCACGATGGATTAAGGCAGTTCTGAAGGCAAAAGGGGGTACAAGCCAGTACTAGTAAGTTGTACCTAATAAAGTGACCGCATATCCGGCACCAGTTTATCAGGAAGTGACAATTTTGTTCCCTTTGACTCATTGTTTGCCCATACGTTTAATTTGCATCTTTGGATGGACACATCGCTATTCACAATTAAATTCCCCTCAGAGTTTGCATGATCACAAACATCAGCTGTTCACTCTGGCTATTACCCTAATTAGTTTTAAGACACATTTTTACTCGTTCGCGTATTCACTGCACGCACAGGTCAGGAGGCGCAGGGGTGAAGTGTGCCGAGCGAACAGTCCTTCATGAACAAGTGTGTGTCTGTGCGCGCTGGGCTGGTTTGCTAAAGGGTCAGTGGTGATGGTCTCAGCTGGTTGCTGAAGCTCTATATATTCAGCCGTTCTGATGATGAGAGGCAAGTGTGGACTGTCTTAACACAAGCAGCTGTGGCTGAAGGCGTCCAGCACAGCACATCACCTCAGCCCTGAGCCTCCACACACAGCTGCCCGCCTTTGAAGACGCTTTAAACAACACTGCAAGTGTGTGTGCTCTGCAGGGAAGTGTCTTGCTGGCGTGCTGTGCTAAAAACCTTTGTGCGCAAGGGCAAAATGTCAGAAGCAATGAGCTCTAAAATGTATTTTTGCACCAAAACAGCTCCTAAAAGCTCTACTAGATGTGTTAATAGAGAACACACACAGCAGGAATCACTGTTTACAATGCAGAAGAGGACACTTTCAAAAGTTCTGTAGCAACACAGCAAAGCAGAACTAAGCTATTGTTGATTGCATCCATCAATCCATCCATCCATCCATCCATCCATCCATCCATCCATCCATCCATCCAGCTATCTATCTATCTATCTATCTATCTATCTATCTATCTATCTATCTATCTATCTATCTATCTATCTCTCTATCT
>CAIGQZ010032287.1:12116254-12131009 GCA_903798205.1 Danio tinwini | reverse complement strand
ATAATAATAATAATAATAATAATAATAATAATAATAATAATAATAATCGAACCACCTGAAAAATGGCTTGGCTAAGGGCCTGAATATTTAATTTAACTTAACAAAAATTTTAGAAAGAGAGGATTAATTAAGGGGTGATTGTTTGATTTACATGTCCCCACCAATGTCAAGTACAAACCTACGCCCTTGATTAAAATCCACAGTAATGATACATTCCTGTCACGTATCATGTGCACTGACATGATATGACACTGTTAAAATAAAAGAAAAATAAAGCAGATTAAAGTGTGTACACAGGGCATAATGTGCTGTGACCAACAGTTTTTGCTTAATGATCTTTATTATGATAAAGAAATACATGTAAACGCATTTACATAATTGCACACACTGTCAGCTAATTAGGCATAATCAAGTGAACAATGTGCATGTAAACGCACTCACTGTGAAGTTGTGTATCACCTTTATCACACTACGAGTGTAAAACAGCAGCATTTACCGCATGTTTGTTTCACAAGCGTCTGACAACTCCTCTGTAAATTGCTCAAGCATGGAGGAAGCGTAGAGCTTCACTCACACCCACACACACAAACACAGGCCAACAGGATCAGTCCTCCTGTGCCCAACTATTACCCCTCAGCCACCAAAAGAGGAATGCTATTTAAATATGCAGAGCAAGTGGAATTTCAGCAGAATGTCAACTGATGGAATCAAAATCACTGCTTCTGCTTCTTAATGACATCACCATGCTTTCGATAAGCATGTCACACATTTAATGACACATTGCTGATTGAGAGATACAGCTCTAATAGTATGTTGATTTGATAGTGTGAACAATAAAGTTAAATGAAAAATAAAATGTGTATTAAATGCTATGTGAAATACTTTATGCATTGTTATCTTTCCAAACTAATTGGTTGAGTGAATATTTCAATGACTCATTTTTTATTTTTTTTACCATCATTTAACCAGAAAGTCTAGTTGAGTGCGCTTGAATGCGCTGAATGAATCAGCATTTTAGAACGAATGAGCTTTAAGAATGATGCATGCTCCATTCCTGAATAAATCTGTGTTTTTGAACAAAGCTCATTAACAAAGTGCTGCAAAGTACATTTATATAATGTTTGCACAATACATTCATGTTTTCTGTGGCTTTAACACTCATTTTCTAAAATAATTGTGAGATATAAATGTATAAATCTCAATTGTGTCCACTCCTGTGATGAAAACAGGCTTCTATAATAATATTATAGTAATTAAATGTAATTTTTAAATAAACTAAATCTAATAAATGCTATATGAAATGGATTATTCATTGTTAGATTACCTCCAAACTAATTGGTTGAGTGAATATTTCAATGACTCATTTATTACAAGCACTTTATTTTGAATTTATTCAGAATGAATTCGTAAAAAATTAATAATAAATAAATCAGTGCTTTTGGACAAATTATTAAAATAATAATTTAATTTAGTGGTTGATTTTACTGTGTTATATTGATTTTATTGTGTTATATTGGCATTTACTATATTTCATCAGTATTATACTGTACATTACTTGCATTTATTATACAAATCCACACACAATCACAGTGTACAATGCAAAAAATGCTTTTCTTACTTGCATTTCTACTCTAAATTACTACAAATTCTTAAATTAGGAAGCATTTTCTAGACAAAACAATTCATTTCATAGCAAAAACAAGATTTTTTGCTTACCTAATTGGCAGATTATTTCTGTAAACAAGACAATATTTTTCACTTGTCTAGAAATTGCTTTGTGATTTAACTATTTTTAGAGATTTAGGCTAGAAATAGAACAAAAACTCTAAGTAACTAAACCGTTTTTTTTTTTATTAAAACAACAAAAACTTTAATTGTAATCAGTAATCAGTCATTTTAATCAGGTTTCATCTAATTTGTTTAGTTATATAAAGTTTAACTTAATATTTTGAGGCAGCAAATTTTATCCAGTGCAAGAGTGCCTACATTAAAATTAGCCACCAGCTCTCGAAAAAACTAAAATAATACTGTGTGACTGAAGATCCCCGTGTGATGTTTTTATGATGAAGCCTTGCCATGCACTTTATGTATTATCAATCACGCGCCGTGGACTCAAAACCGTTACAAGAAATCTGCTCGTGGCTGTATTTCAGTCGAGTGCTTAAGACCCTCATGAAAGTTTTACTGTCAGACTCTATAAAAGGCCCTAGGAGGACTTCTTTTCTAAAGCACATGTCTCTAAACTTCACAGAGGCTGATGGGATACAAACAGTTGGATCGGGGGTGAGCTGAAAAAGAAAACGAAATCTCAAATCTGCACCAAAAAATAAAGAAATCTCTAATTGGCTTTAAAAATAACACCTTCAGTATAAAGCCCCCCAATGCCACGCTTTTCAGAATCAAATGGCTCCTAGCATGATTCGGCTTTTGTCCACAAGCGCCCACTATAGACTGAAAGAAAAAAAAATCAGTCTTTGCAGCCGGCTTTGAAGAGATATGCAGCTTGAACATGATGCTTAAATAGGACACCAAGGTGGTACAAAGTCTTTGATGTTTGCAGACATCTACACAGGACCCTCTGTGGTTATAGTGAGAGCATTAGCGGCACTCTGCAAAAAGCTCAATCTTTGATGGCACTGACCACAGCTAGGAAATGCATAACAAATCACACACCTGCATTGTATTTTCTCACTGAGACACATCGAAGCTGCTTTAGCAGTGGTTTGAGGATGTTTCAGGACTTTCTTGATTCAAGTATGACATGACAGATAAAGCTTTTATATGCTGTATTGTTTCAAAAACTACTTCATATGCTAAATTCAATAATGTAGCCACAGATATGACTGAAACACATTGGTGTTAGCATGTTGAGGAGGCTGTGTCTGAAAAAAAGCAGCCTCCGTAGGCAGTATGAAGACGTAGGAAGACAACAAAGCACAGCAAATCCAATGATCACGTCTTGTCCTGCCTACAGAGAATTATTTTATAACATAAATAGCAGACGTCCCACATAGAAAGCTGATATGTGGCATTATACGTGAATTGTATATATAGTTCATATTTGGATTTTACATTATATAAAATATGTCATATATGCAACATATATCAAAATATTGCAACCCCCTGAATTATTAGCCCCCCTGTTTATTTTATCCTCAATTTCTGTTTAAAGGAAATAATTTTTTTCAACACATTTCTAAACATAACAGTTTTAATAACTCATTTTTAATAACTGATTTATTTTATCTTTGCCATGATGACAGTAAATAACATTTTTCTAGATATATCAAGACACTTCTATACAGCCTTAAGTGACATTTAAAGGCTTAACTAGGTTAATTAGGTTAACTAGGCAGGTTAGGGTAATTACGCAAGTTAACAATTGTTTGTTCTGTAGACTATCGGTAAAAAATATAGCTTACAGCTAATAATTTTGACCTTAAAATGTTTTAAAAAAAAATAAAAAAACTACTTTTTTTCTAGCCTAAATAAAACAAATAAGACTTTCTCCAGAAGAAAAAATATTATCAGACATACTGTGAAAATTTCCTTGGTCTGTTAAACATCATTTGAGAAATACTTTAAAAAAGAAAAAAAAGTTAAAGTATTAAAAAATTATAATAATTCTGATTTTAACTGAACTATTAAAATATATTTGTGTTCATATATGGCCATATACAGTTTGAACATTTATAAACATATATATATATATTATATCTGAACACATAAATTATATTATGTTTACTGTATATATAACATATATCATATATCTGTAAACAATATATTAAGAGCAATGTGTGAAATCCGGGTATTGTATAGAAGGCCTAGGCAATGTATTGAATGCCTGATAATGTTAGACAGAGTATGAAATACAAGTTTTTTAAAGATTTTGCATACTTTTCCTAGGCATTATATAGAATAACATGTATCGTAGGCAAAGTGTCAGAAGAGCACAACAAAAGCCTTTATTGATCATTATGCATTTTAAAGCAGAGGTATTACGAAATAAAGCATATGATGTTCTTATGGGAAAGTCAATGACAGCAGAACTGAGATTGAAGTATTTTTTTACAGTAGGTACAGTAAGACTGGAATGGCACTTTACCAAAACACTTCATTTTTGGCACTTTGGTCTTGCACATTCCTATTTCACCAATTAGTGAAGAACCTCAGCCGGGTAATATATACTGACATCGTGAGAAGAATTATGGCAACATTGTCTGTGATGTGGTAGTGGAACCTCGTACCGGCAATACGCTGTTTTACAATAACGTTGAACACTCAAGTGCTTCGATCACCATTATCAAACAACAACCTCCAAATGCCACCGTCAACATCAGTGGTGGGAAAAATGGCGAGGGTTGGCCAGTTATATACTTTGCCGCACAGCAACTCGCCATTCTATAGAATGCCTAGGCAATGTATAAAGTAGCAATCATTTCTTACGTTGACGTTTGATTTTAGGCATTCTATACATTTCCTAGGCATTTTATACACTGAAAAAATTATTCAAAGATGATTCTTTAGATTTACTAAATGTTTTAAAGGTAAGTGGTTGTAAACAATCTATTTGGGCTGAATTTAAACAAACAAATTAGGTTGAACATTACTCAATTTCATTTGCTTGTTTAAATTCAACCCACATAAATTGCTTGCAACAATCTTTGCAGACATCTTCTTTTTTAGTGTAGAATGCCAGATTTCACAAATTGCAGGTAACGTATACATATTGTACATATGAAATTAAAATGGTTGAATCAAAATATATGAAAGACATTTTTTTGCAGTGTTTCAAAACATATGTTGCATATATGACATATATTTTATATTTGTGAAATTAAAAATAAGAACTTGTATGTCATATATTTCATTTACATACAGCTGAAGTAAAAATGATTCGCCCTCCTGTGAAGTTGTTTTCTTTTTCAAATATTTCCCAAATTAAAATATTTGAAAGAGCAAAGAATTTTTTACAGTAGTTCCTATAATATTTTTTCTTCTGGGGAGAGTCTTATTTGTTTTATTTCGTCTAAAAATCAATGTGTTTTTAATTTTTTTAAACCATTTTAAAGTCAATATTATTAGTCTTCTTAAGCAATATTTTTTTCAATTATCTAAAGAATAAACCATTATTATATAATGACTTGCCTAGTTAACCTAGTTAAGCCTTTACTTTGCAATAAAAGCTGAATAATAGTATATTGAACAATATCTAGTAAAATATTATTTACTGTCATCATGACAAAGACAAAATAAATGATTAGAAATCACTGTTATTAAACTATTATGTTTAGAAATGGGTGACACGGTGGCGCAGTGGTTAGCACGATCACCTCACAGCAAGAAGGTCGCTGGTTGGAGCATCAGCTAGGTCAGTTGGCATTTCTGTGTGGAGTTTGCATGTTCTCCCAGTGTTGGTGTGAGTTTCCTCCGGGTGCTCCGGTTTCCCCAAGTCCAAAGACATGTATGGATGCTGCCCAGTGATGGGCATCTGCTGCTTAAAACATATGCTGAATAAGTTGGCGGTTGTTTAGAAATGTGTTGAAAAAAAAATCTTCTTTCCGTTAAACAGAAATTAGATTAAAAATATATACAGGGGGCTAACAATTCTGACTTCAACTGTATATTTCAATGTATCAGATTTCTATATGTGGGATATGCTTTTTTGTACTTTACAAGTAGTTAAATCTTTACTTATTTACTGAAAACAACACTCACTGTTCCTATATCAGATAATTAAGCAGTTATGCTGCCTCAGATGTCAGTGTGAAATCAGTTTTGCGAGGTTACCATGCACAAACGCTGCCTGGAAAATAATTACCTGATAGAACAGCAAGGCAAAACACACTAAGGCGATGAAACATGAGTGTTAGTATTTCTAAGCTACTAATCTACAATATTTGAACACAGTAAATGTTAAGCATAACAATTATATTTCACAATGTCATATGCAATGTATTCTGAGAGGGCCATTCTGCTGAAGTGCTGTTCAGTGCGCTATTACCCTGTTGACTCCAGATGTATTAAAGGGTCTTGGGGTCTACACACACACACGTGTGCACAACACATGGGGCCTCACCGCCATGGGGCCCCAGGGGCCAAGCACAGGATGCATGAGTCACTCACAGAGCAACTTTCAGAAAGGCCACGCATGAGGTCGACGAGTCAGGAAAAGGGAAGTGTGAATGTTTTCCAGCGGTTTACAGCTCTGTGCTTGAGGCTATCTGACTCTCACCAGGGTTACACAGACAGACAAACAAGCAACCAGACAAACAGACAAACTAGCAGACTGATAGATAAGCATACTGATAGACAGACAAGCAGACAGACAGACAAGCAGACTGATAGGTAGGCCGATAGACAGTCAAGCACACAGACAGACAGACAGACAGACAGACAGACAGACAGACAGACAGACAGACCAACAGACAGAAAAAGCAGGCAGAAAAGACAGAAAAGCAGGCAGACAAACAAGCAGATGGACAGAAAGACGGACAAGTTGACAGAAAGACAGACAGACAAGTAGACCAACAGACAGACAGACAGACAGACAGACAGACAGACAGACAGACAGACATACAAGCAGACAGACAAACAAACAGACAGACAGACAAGCAGACCAACAGACAGACAGACAAGTAGACAGACAGACAAGTTCACAGACAGACAAGCAGGCAGACAAGCAGACCAATAGACAGACAGATAAGTAAACAGACAGACAAGCAGACCGACAGACAGACAGACAGACAGACAAGCAGACCAACAGACACACAGACAAGTAGACCAACAGACAGACAGACAAGTAGACAGACAAACAGACAGACAGACAAGCAGACCAACAGACAGACAGACAGACAAGCAGACCAACAGACAGACAGACAAGCAGACAGACAGACAGACAGACAGACAAGCAGACCAATAGACAGACAGACAGACAGACAAGTAGACCAACAGACAGACAGACAAGTAGACAGACAAACAGACAGACAAGCAGACCAACAGACAGACAGACAAGCAGACCAACAGACAGACAGACAGACAGACAGACAAGCAGACCAACAGACAGACAGACAAGCAGACAGACAGACAGACAGACAGACAGACAAGCAGACAAGCAGACCAATAGACAGACAGACAAGTAGACCAACAGACAGACAGACAAGTAGACAGACAAACAGACAGACAAGCAGACAGACAGACAAGCAGACCAACAGACAGACAGACAGACAAACAGACAGACAGACAGACAGACAAGCAGACAGACAGACAGATAAGCAGACCAACAGACAGACAGACAAGTAGACAGACAAACAGACAGACAGACAAGCAGACGAACAGACAGACAGACAAGCAAACCAACAGACAGACAAGCAGACAGACAGATAGACAAGCAGACCAACAGACAGACAGACAAGCAGACAGACAAGTAGACAGACAGACAAGCAGACCGACAGACAGATAGACAAGAAGACAGACAGACAGACAGACAGACAGACAGACTGACAGACAAGCAGACCAACAGACAGACAGACAAGTAGACGGAAAGACAGAAAGACAGACAGACAGACAGACAGACAGACCTACAGATAGACAGACAGACAGACAGACAGACAGACAGAAAAGTACACTTTAAAAAAAATCCTGGTTGCCTTACATTGTTAAGCTGAATCAAATTAATATTATGAGTCCATTGCACTTATTTTTTGTTAAACTGACTTAAAACAACTTGCGTAACTTATAAAATTAAGTTAGAACATGATTAACTTAGTTTTATAAGTTACAATGACCTAAAAACATATGCTGTCAGGACTAATTGATCATATCATTTTTTTACAGTGTAGACAAAGACGAACAAGTAGACAGACAGACAAGTAGACAGACACACAAGCAGACAGATAGACAAGCAGACAGACAAAAAAAAACAGACAGACAAGCAGACCGACAAACAGCGAACACACACAAAGAGACAGACTAACAGACAGGCAGACAAGCAGACAGAATTAAAGACAGGCAGAGAGACAGACAAGCAGACAGACATACAGACATGCAAGAGCCCCACACACCATAGACCTGTTGCACAAAACAAACTAAACAAACTCCAGGTTGCAGAGTAATTTGTAAATCAAACAAACACAACCTGCTTAAGATCAGGTGAAGTGGAATCACAACACTTGATATAAACTGTCTCTGTTAACTCTTGGGGGGGGGGGGTTCTCCCACTTCTCCTGTT
The DNA here is from genome assembly GCA_903798205.1 of Danio tinwini. Lineage (NCBI taxonomy): Eukaryota > Metazoa > Chordata > Actinopteri > Cypriniformes > Danionidae > Danio > Danio tinwini. The sequence goes on along the minus strand of CAIGQZ010032287.1, from coordinate 12,122,779 downwards.
CTCCCACTGGAAGCCAATACGGAAGTAACTAAAACTGCAATTCATCAACTCACCTTTCGGGGCTGGCTCCAGGAAATCCAGATGTTTTCTGACTGCAATGGTAAATTAGCCAATTCTACAGCTGATAAAAACATGTTTACAGCCTGGTACAAAAGATGGTTTTGGTGCATATAGCTAACATTTCCCCTTTATGACAACTGTGAGGGGGTGAACTTGTTTATAACTCATCCGTTTCGTTTTTATTAAGTCTGCATAATTAAGGACGTAGCCACTTAAGTGACAGCTAAGTCTCGCTGCTCGCTGTCTCGTCACCTCAGATGATTCTGGTCGATTAGCCGCTAAACTCGGTGTATACATCATATTTTTGTTTTGTTTAATGTTTCTTTACACAGATAACAGCCTTTTGGAATTATTTCCTGCAATTATCAGATACTATAGCATGCTGTGTGCACTTAATTGCGCTAACAAACCGTTCAAGTTGCCTCCATTTCCCAGATGAGTGAAATTATATACTTATATACCATCCCTATAAATGTATTTGTTTTATTTAAGATCATTTATCATTTATAATTTTCTTTAGACCTGTATTGCACTCCAGAATCTGACAGATTGATTAGCTGTAGGCTCTAAAACAGTCGTCTGAAGCGCTGTCATACAGTGTTATTCCTGGATTTCATAAATAGCCTTGCATTTACTAACACAGACTATATCTGAAGTGTTTGGAAGTAATTTGCGTTTTCCTCCTGTAGAAAAACATCAAAAGAACAATGTTTAGTGGCTCAATGCATTACAACTGCGTTTTTAAAAGTCTAAACATTTTATTTATATAGTACACAACCAAGCACATGTGGTCAGAACACAAACAAGTCGCAAGTAATGAAGTATTAAGCGTTTCTTCCAAAGAAAAGCCCATCTAAGCAAAATGCTAGCAGGCGTCTGTAGCTCCGCTCACTTTCCGCCTCTTTGCCCTTGTTTGGTATCCCGCAGTGGGTTCAATGATGTGTGAACAAAATGGCGATGGTTGGCTGCGTGTAGCTTCTTTTGTGTTATTCAGAAACCTATGGGTGACGTTACTGCGTCCATATCTTTTACAGTCTATGGGTTTAACCCACAGTTTTAAACCTTATGCACCTCAATGCATGACACGAGCAGCAAACAGCCAATCACAAGACACATGAGAGAGTCATTTCTTGCAAGAGTCAGCAATATAATGTAATGTAATAGGGGCAACGCTGTTGACTCACAGCAAAAAGGTCGCTGATTTGAGTCCCAGCTGGTCCAGTTGGCATGTATGTGTGAAGTTTGCATGTTCTCCCCATGTTGGCGTTGCTTTCCTATGGGTGCTTTGGTTTCCCCCAGAGTCCAAAGTCCTATAGGTGAATTGGGTAAACAAAATTGGCCATAGTGTATGCGTGTGTGTGTGAAAGTGAGAGTGTATGGGTGTTTCCCAGTAATGGGTTTTGGCAGGAAGGGCATCCGCTGCGTAAGACATATGGCGGAATAGTTGGTGGTTCATTTCATTGTGGCGACCCCTAATAAATAATGGACTAAGCAGAAGGAAAATGAATAAATGAATGAATAATAGAATTTCATAAATATGATTTTACTAGGCGTCACGGTGGCGCAGAGGGTAGCATGATCGCCTCACAGCAAGAAGGTTGCTAGTTCGAGCCTCAGCTGGGTCAGTTGGCATTTCTTTGTGGAGTTTGCATGTTCTCCCCATGTTTGTGTGGGTTTTCTCCGGGTGCTCCGGTTTCCCCCACAAAACTACTGTAAACACATGCACTATAGGTGAATTGGGTAAGCTAAATTGTCTGTAGTGTATGTGTGTGAATAAGTGTGTATGGATGTTTCCCAGTGCTGGGTTGCAGCTGAAAGGGCATCCACTGCGTAAAATAAATGCTGGATATGTTGGTGCTTCATTCCGCTGTGGCGACTCCAGATTAATAAATGGACTAAGCCGAAAAGAAAATGAATGAACGAATGATTTTACTAAGTAGAAATACCAAAAATCCATAAATAAACACAAGTAAATAAATAAATAAATAAATAAATAAATAAAAACAAAAGATAAATAAATACATACATAATACATAAATAAAAAAATTAATGAAATATAAATAAAATATAAATAAAATAAATAAATACTGTAAATAAATTAATAAATAATAAAATTAGCAGCATAAATCTTGTATAAATAAATAAAAATAAATAAAATATCTGTATATAAACTGCAACTGTTCCCAGTACTGAGTTGTGGCTAAAAGGGCATCCACTGCATGAAAAATATGCTGGAATAGTTGACAGTTCATTCCGCTGTGGCGACCTCTGAAACTGAGACTAAGCTGGAGGAAAATGAATGAACTAATGAATAAACTGCAACTATACAGTACATAAAATGTCTTTCGGGATCCCAATACAACAGAATAAGTGGATAAAGTGGAAAGCTCTTGTCTGTGCTGCTAGAACTGGCCTCTTCTCAGCTGAGAGGGGATGTGGAGATCAACAGTGTGTGTCGAGGAGAGCTCTTGACACACACACATACAGCATATGAAGAGTTGTGTGTGTCTGTGTTTGTGTGTGTCAAGAGCTCTGACACACACACACATTCTCTTCAACACTCTCTCGACTAATAGCAGATGTCAGAAGCTGTTTCTCTCTGACAGATGCTGGTGTTTGTACCCCTCAGGCCTGCACTTCATCTAACACTCCACTAAACTATGATTCCTGAGTAAAACCACCAAGAGTAACATGTCATATCTCCTGTGTTGAGATGAGTTGTCTAACACCTGCGAACACATGCACCTGTTTGTGATACAACCTGCTGTTAGTTTTTGATCTTCATCAGTACTAAATAAAATCCATGTACTGTATATTAATAATTTTTTATAATCATTTTTACAAATCAATATAAATGATGATACTTTATAATATGATTATTTCTGTAAAAATATAGTTGTACTTTATATACAAATTAAAAAATAAATTACTATAAAAATTACATAACCTTCATATTTAAAAAAAATATATCAAATTAAATAATAAAAACATAAGAAATGGTAAAGCTTAAATAAAAATAATTACAAAATAAAATAAAAAATGTTGGTTAAAATAATACAAATAAAATATAAATAAAAGAATAAATAAATAAAATATAAATAAATAATAAATAAATAAATAAATAAAAGATAAATAAATGAATAAAATATAATTAAATTATAAATAAAAAAGGATAAATAAATAAATAAAAGATAAATAAATAAATAGATAAATAAATAAATAAATAAATAAATACAAAAATAAAAGACAAATAAATAAATAAAAGATAAATATATATATAAAGATAAGTAAAAAAAGATGAAGATATATATAAATAAATAAAAAAACAATAAATAAAAGATAATCAATCAATCATGATAATCAATCAATCAATTTATTTATTTAATTAAAAAAATAAATACAAAAAATGTAATTAATACATAATTACATAAATAAACTATATATATATATATATATAATTTGTTCATTTGATGCATAACATTTAAGGCATTCTTTCATTTACAAGCATCACAGCTCACTAGGTTTTTGACAGACAGATAATAAATATATACAATATATAACATTATATACAAAAAAATAAATACATAAACAGAAATAAAAACAAATAAAAATAAATAAATAAATAAATAAACAAAACATTTTGGTGCATAATATTTTGAGGCATCCTTCTCATCACAAGCATCACAGTTCACTAGTTCTTTTCCAGACAGACCACCACAACCCCCACCCCTAAAACCTACAGCAACCACTCAACATCCATTATTGAGAAACCCCGTCACTCGATACTTGATAAACCCCACATCCGCTTATGAACAAGAGCCAGGAAGGGCACTTCACCCTAAGCAGTGAGCACACGTGTGTATGCATGAATATTTATAGACTCAATGGTGCATTCAGTGTCCATTCAATGATAAAAAGTAGTAAAGACAGAATGAGACAGGTGTGAGCACTTATTGATTATTGTCTTTCTCTTTAGTGGCAGTGACAGATTTAACTATGGATCTCCAATAGCAGGACAGATGCGCTCCACTGTCTATTTCTCCTCTCTCTATACTTTAAACACGAGGGACTTTCTGCTCCTCTGATTTTAGATTTATTTTTCCTTTCATTTTATTCGAGTCTATAAAAGCACTAAAAACATACACGGACTAGATACTCTAATTTATGGCTTGTTTTGTCGTGTGTGTGTGTGTGTGTGTGTGTGTGTGTGTGTGTGTGTGTGTGTGTGTGTGTGTGTGTGTGTGTGTGTGTGTGTGTGTGTGTGTGTGTGTGTGTGTGTGTGTGTGTGTGTGTGTGTGTGTGTGTGTGTGTGTGTGTGTGTGTGTGTGTGTGTGTGTGCGTGTGCGTGTGCGCTTGTGCGCGTGTGCGTGTGCGGGAGTCTGTGTACTTTTTTATAGTACAAAAGTGTGTAAAAAGAGCATTAACTTAGCAAATAGATGAGGAAAAAAAAACAAATTTGACCTTGGTTACATTCCTACTAAGTTTACTTTCACTGTAGCTTACTTTTACTGTAATTGTATAAATGGTTTCATTTATATTATTATTATAAAAGTATTGTATGCAATTATTAAAAGGTTGTTAAATTTGATCTTTAAATTACAGTTTTTTTCTACAGCATTTTTATATCTGATTTGATTTGATTTCTTTTCGAATAGAAATATTATCCATAAAAATTCTTTAACAAAAAATATGAAGCACAAGCTTATTATTTTCCCACCCCATTACCACACACATCATTCGTCTATTACTTAAACTTATTTCTTCTTTTACATTTACTTCTCTTATTTTTTTTACATGAGACATATGAGCTTTACATGAGACATATTTTATCCTTTTTGGCATCTTTGACATTATATGTTTGATTCCATTTGTACATTTACATTTTATAACATAGACCAAAAAAAAAAAAAAATACAGAGTACTGCAAACAGCCATTAATTGAAATTTCATCATTCCTTTCTCATTTTATAATTTTTTAATCACCTCGATTCATCATTATATTCATTTAATAAGAGATATTAATACAACTTTTTAAATTGATTAATATCCTGACATTTTTTAAGAATCGGTTCTAGACTGTTCCAGAATTTCACACCACATACAGATATACACAAACTTTTTAAAGTTGTCCTTGTCTTCAACCTCCTAAAATTTAGTTCTTCTCTCAGATTATATCCCCCAAAAAACTTCTGTATGCATTTCGGAAGTATTTTATTCCTAGTTTTAAACATCAATTGTGCTATTTAAAATTTAAACAAATCATTAAACTTAAGTATCTTCAATTTGAAAAACAAAGGATTTGTATGCTTCAAATACCCCACATTTTCTATCGGTCCAATTACTTTTTTCTGCACTTTACATAAGGATCGTAAGTTAGATTTATATCACATTTCAACACAACTCATATATGGCAACATAAGTGTGTTATATAATACATACATTGACTTGCTTTATACACTATTGCAACAGTTCTTCAGTTCTACAGTTCATATCATATAATTAATTATAATTTTGATAAGGATATAGGTTAATAACCTCCAACTTGAAGCAATTTTGTGTGTGTGTGTGTGTGTGGAGGGGGGGGGGGGGGGGGGGGATTGATTTACGATTTAAATTATTTTGTAAAAAAATGTGGGATTTTTTTTTAAAAGGCATTATCGTCCAACCCTACAAATACCTTTAACTACTTAACTCGTAACTAATAGCTTTTAACAGTTAAAGTTATTAGTTATAAACATAGTGAATCTGCAGATATATACATAATGTCTATGTGCACATGTTCAGTGAAGTGATTTTGTGTATTAAGTTTATGTGTTGTCCTTGAAGTCCTTGGATGATTATGTATTCATATTTTACATTTCTTGTTTATATATATTTTTTTAAAGAAAAACTTAATAAACTACGAATCAAAAATGGCCAATTTGCTTGTAAAATATGAACAATTAGAATCAGCTATCAATATTGCCATCAAAAATCATATATTGGCATGGTGCATCTTTAGTACAAACTTGCATCTCTGATGATTTACATTGCTAAATATGACCCATTTTCACCTTAACTATAGTGACAGCATATAAGCCACAGAGACTTGCTGACTCATTTCAACACAATTCCTGAGGAAATGCAGTGACTTGAGCACAGCAGCTGGAGGGTCATTTGATGAGCTTCACTCATCTGTGTTTAACATACAGATTTAGCTGCGCTCTCAAAATGCAGAAGCAAATGCATGCATGTCACATTTGAACTGATTTCCACAGCAGCAGCAGCAGCAGCAGCAGGAAGCTCAGAATAGAGAAACGCTGATGATGGGATCACATGATGTGTCAATAGCATCATGGGACATGGAACATCAGGCCAGTGAGCAAACTCTTAGTTATGACATCAGTTGTAAGCAGTAAAATAAAAATAACAGGTAGTTTGATTAAAAATTTATCAAAATAAAATACAATTAAATTAAAATTAAAT
>CAIGQZ010032287.1:12063139-12087573 GCA_903798205.1 Danio tinwini | reverse complement strand
CCGCCAACTATTCTGGCATATGTTTTACGCAGCGGATGCCCTTCCAGTCGTAACCTAGTACTGGGAAACACCCATACACTCTCACAATCACACATGCACTCATACTCTACGGCAAATTTAGTTCATCCAAAACACCTATAGTGCATGTCTTTGAATTGTGGGGGAAACCGGAGCACCCGGAGGAAACCCACAGGAACATGGGGAGAACATGCAAACTCCACATAGAAATGCCAACTGGCCAGCCAGGACTCGAACCAGAGGCGTTCTTGCTGTGAAGTGACAGTGCTCTTTAACTACAGTGTGAATGAATAAATTCCAGTATGCACGTTAATAAAGTCATGTGATTGTTTTAAGAGATCATGTGATGATAAAAATGAGTGCGCATTAATGGCATTAATGAACAAACCAGTAGTCCGGCCACATTGTAAAACATCTGAAATGATTTTTGGTCATCTGAAGCATCTAAAATGTTGTTTTGGTCATTTTAAAATGACTTAGGCAAATTGCTTGATTAAAATGGTTCTGTATTATAATCTCCAGAACTGCCTTGAGCATCTGTGCCCCCAAAGAGTGGTCTTACATCTCCAAAAGCCACCACACATTCATTGCATGTCTGCATTTTCTTCTGAAGCTTCTGTATACAGTAAGAAAAAGACTTAGGCAGCTTCTCCTTCTGCAGCAAATGCAGTTTTTTCTATATACAGTTAGAGTCAAAATTGTCAAATATTTCCCAAATTATGCTTAACAGACCAAGGAATTTTTGCACAGTATTTTCGATAATATTTTTTTCTTCTGGAGAAAGTATTTGTTTTATTTTGGCTTAAATAAAAGCAGTTTTAATTTTTTTAAACCATTTTAAGGTCAATAGTATTAGCTCTCTTAAGCAATATTTTTTCTGTAGTTTTTCATCGTTATAAAATGATTTTGCCTAATTACCCTACTTAACCTAATTAACCCTTTAAATCTCGCTTTAAGCTGAATACTAGTATCTTGAAAAATATCTAGTAAAATATTATGCATTGTCATCATGGCAAAGATAAATTAAATCAGTTATTAGAAATTAGTTTTGTTTAAAAATGTGTTGACTCATTGGATTTATGAGTCTTTATTCGTAAATCTTTTATGTGAATATTACAGTTTTGTGCATAAATTAAATTAGCATCTTTGGATGGAAACATAGCTGGTGTAACGGATCAAAAATCTCACGGTTTGGATCACATTGTGATTTTTAAGCTACGGATCGGACCATTTTTTGGATCAGCCAAAAAAAGGAGAAGATAAATTTAATTTGCTTTCCATTTATTACAAAAACAGTACTTCAAGACACTTCTGGTTTTAACAAACAGAACTTAGAATCTGTAACTTTAATAAAAATAAAATTGTTACAACCCCCTTTTTAAACACACAATAATTAATCCACCAAGGGATCGCAACATAAAGAGTACACATGAATCAAGTTGTCTAACTAGTAAATTTACTAAAACAAAACAAATCAAATCAAAATCATGTGTCACAACTAAGCAAGAATGAATAAAGAATCAAAACTCACGTTCTCCAACAAATATACAACCAACACTAACATAAGACTAACAACCCAACAATTAACAAAGCATAATAAACTAAGACTTAAGGAAAAAAAACAAGAACAAGAAACAAAAGAAAATAAATGAAGCTTGATGGCTGGCAGTAAAGTCTCTTCTCCCCGCTCAATGTCGGTCCATATTTATAGCCAATTTGCAAATAGCGCAACTCTGCAAAGGTGCGCAAAGGTGGACCACTCTAGGAAACACTCTAGGAAACAAATAATCAGCTGAATGAAAATAAATTGTAAATTATTTAGTACTGTGAAAAATGTACTGTTACTACTACTGTTGCTGATAACGCTAAATGTAGAAATTTATAAATTTATTTATTTTTTGTCTCATTTCCAATAAATGATTCAGTTATTCACTCATAAAACTTCATATTTCATTGCTAGATGTATCATTTTTGAAGACTTATTCAGTGGCATATTTTTGATGGCTGTTTTTGCCACTTGTTGGTTAAATAATGTAATTGCTGTCTACAACTTTCATTTTTAAGCGTGAAGTTAAACGCATATGACAGTGATTTTAATCTTTACCATAAAAATCAGTGGTTAAACTGTTATCTTCTGTTATTTCACTGTAAACTAAAGACTGAATCTCTTTCTTGACTTTGTGCATTCTCAGATTTGAATGCAGATATTTGAAGGATTAATAAACATATGCAAATCACCATCATTTATAATCTTGTAATGATTAACCGTGCATCTAAATGCATTGATGCAGGCTAAACAAGTAGTGACAGAAAACAACTTTAATAACCTAAGAAACCCACCACATGCTGAATAACCTACTAACTTCTTCTGTCATAATTATATTTTCCAGGAAAGCCTAAATGCTTTCATACATGTTATTTAAATTATGCAAGAGGCGATCACTCTACGATCCTCTACAACTTCTGTAAAGTTAATGTACTAATCTGAGGGTCACGTGTGTTCAGAAACATGGATTGTGATCTGTACGAATCATGGATCAACCGTCCTAAAAATAGCATTAGCATCATGCTAACTACCTGTACTTCCACAAGTGATTTTCTTCAGAAAACATAAATAGTTAATCCACTTGTATGCTGCATCGAAACAAAGCAGTTTGCTGTGAACCAATCAATTTAGCCACAGTCTGAAATTCAGTCTGACACTGAGGATAGCAGTTGCAACACCACTAAAACCCATCGGTTGTTTCAAAAACACATGCGTATGCTGCTGTGACCCAAATGAATGCAGAATGAAGCTTTAAACAGATCATAAAGTACATTATATTTGGATTATTTAACAACAGTTATCTCTTCACGGACACTAGACATGAAAAATTACAAAACTTATACTTGATAAACATCCCAGAACCTGTCAGACATTTAGTAAATCCCACAGCATTGCAGGAAGAAGTCAAAAAGCGAGACAGAACTAAGTTGCTCTAGGCTTCAGTGTAAAAGGAGACGGATCAGAGCCACTGGAGGTCTGATGTTTCACAGCGCATTCAAGGGTCTTTAGAGGATGTTTAGTTTCATTTCCTTCCTCCATCCCATTTCCTCATTTCCCCAGCGGGCGTCACTGCTCGGAAACTATCTGCCCAACGAGTGGGCGTCAGCTTTTGTGTTTCCCCCTCCAACCTAAAGATGAGACGGAGACTATCCGGCATTACAATGACAGTGTGATTTTGCGCACACACACACACACACGCACACAATGTGGACTACATTACAAACTCTACTTTCACTCAGATGTCTAAATACAGTTTTGACACCCTGCCAAACACCTGTTGCCATTTCCTTCCTTCCAAAAGCATGAGTTAAACGGAAGAAGCCAAAAAAACAGTCACCGTCCGATCGTTGCACTGCGTGAGAAAAGCTCTTGCTTTTGTGGCTTCCTCAAAACATGCACTTCCACGTTTCGCATTTCAAACCTGCCCAGAAGCTTCTGCGTTTTTGACCCTGTACTGTATGTAGGCCTATAGAATACACAGACCGCTTGTTTTTTTTTTCTGTGTTGCAATATCTGCCATAATTCTGCTCAGACATAGATATGATGAGTTATATATAGTTATTTTAGGTTGTTGAATTAAAATATTATTTTGAATCATTAGTGTTTCTACAACACTGTTAAAATACCTGATATTTAAGAGCTTCTTGTCATGGCATGAGTGTTTTACATTTAATCACGCTTCCAGACTGGATTATGAGCAGATATGGGAAGTTATGAAGTGCTTTGTTATGTACTTAAGTGCAATTTTTCAAGTATCATTCATTCATTCATTTTCTTTTCGACTTAGTCCCTTTATTAATCTAAGGTCACCACAGCGGAATGAACCGTCAACTTATCCATATGTTTTACGCAGCGGACGTTCTTCCAGGAAACCCACGTGAACACGGGGAGAACATGCAAACTCCACAGAGAAATGCCAACTGACCCAGCCGAGGCTTGAACGAGCAACCTTCTTGCTGTGAGGCGATTGTGCTACCCACTGCGCCACCGTGACGCCCTTTTCAAGTATCAGTACTTCATTATTTGTTTTATGGAAACTTGTTACTTTCGCCCATTACATTTTTACTCAAATATCTGCACTTTTTTACTCATTTTGAATCACTGAATGGAAGCAAACCACATATTTATTCACGAATACAATGTTTTTAAATGTATCAAATAGGACTGCACAATATATCGTTTTAGCATTGATATCGCAATGTATGCATCGGCAATAAATATGCAATGTTGAGTTAGGATTACATTTTGCGCAGTTTTATAGTAGCACAGTTCAGACCACAAGATTTGTGGAGTCGCTGAAGAGTTTATCCACAGCAGAGTGAAATTCTATAGTTTGCATGTTTTTAAGGCCTGGGAGAGATTAAAGTATTCAGGCATAAGACCATTTACCAATTGGAAGTTTAATAAAGAACTGTTTTATTGCATTATTTTAACAATAAAGATTTTGCAGTGTAATTTTTACATTCATATATACACAAAACCACAAAGGATGCACTGCTTATGTAGAGAAGGCCAGCTAGTGAAGTGGTGTGCAAGTAAACCTCACTCCTCTGACCTCTAAAGGTGCTCTAGCGACAGACACTAGAGGCCATGGTCTTTAAGCTCCTTTGTACAGCAACCTACTCACATGTAGAAAGACGCCGGTTCGATCTCAGTTGAAATCAGGTTGGGTTGTGTAGGACCGGCAGGGTTACATTGGTGCCATGACCTGGATGAGAGTGAGGTTTAGGGGGGTGAGTGTAGCAGAGGCCAGCTAGTGAAGTGCTGTTCAGGTAAACCTCATTCCTCTGACCTCTAAAGGTGCTCTAGCGACAGACACTAGAGACCATGGTTTTTAGCCTCCTTGGTACAGCAACCGACTCACATGTGGAAAGTCGCCGGTTCGATCCCAGTTCAAAGCGGGTTGGATGGTGTAGGACCGGCAGGGTTAGATTGGTGTCATGACCCGGATAGGATTGAGGTTTGGGGGGTTGAGTGTAGCAGAGGCCAGCTAGTGAAGTGATGTGCAGGTAAACCTCACTCCTTTGACCCTTTAAAGGTGCTCTAGCGACACACTAGAGACCATGGTCTTTAGCCTCCTTATACAGCAACTGACTCCTATGCGGAAAGTTGCCGGTTCGATCCCAGCTCACAGCGGCTTGGGTGGTGTAGCACCAGCGGGGTTACACTTACTGCACTTTCATTTTTGTTTTATTGTATTTATCTATGCTTGTAATTTGTTTATTACATTTTACGCATCATTCACTTCCCTACAGAATCATTCCAATCAATCTAAATGAATACATTTGGTAACACCTTAGGGACCAATGATCACTATTAAGTAATTGCTTTTTAGCATGCATATTATTGAGATATTGGCTACTTATTAGTACTTATAAATGAAACAATCTGCATGATCTTATTCTACATCCCTAACCCAATACACAAACTACCTTGATATCTATTAATAACGAGCAAATTATGAGTTAGTTTACTGAAGTAAAACTTATAGTTAATTGTTTGCTAATAGCGAGAAATGCACATTACAATAAAGCGTAGCTATAAATTCTTTCCAAATAGTGCTATTCAATCATTTGGTGAAATGTTAGATACAGTATATCGCAATATATATTGCAGAAAGATAAAATATCACAATGTCAGATTTTTCCAATATTGTGCAGCCCTAATATCAATATGATGTAAGGTCTAGTTAACAGCATGAAAAGAACACATGTAGTACCAATGGATACTTTTTACTTAAGTACATGTTTAGGGCCATAGTTCTTTACTTTTACTTGAGTGCAAAAGTGTAGTCAGTACTCCAACTTTACCCAAGTCGTTTTAAACATGAGTATCTATACTTCTACTTGAGTAAAGGATGTGTGTACTTTTGCCATCTCTGATTATAGGACCATTAGGAAAGTGTTTATTGATGGTTTTAGTCATTTTAAAGAACATTGTCACAGTTGGTTGTCTAAATAATCAATGAATTGGTACATTTTCTGTTATTTTACACACACGCACACACACACACACACATATACTGTATATTTTCTGTTTTTAGTATTATTATTTTTATTGGGTAGCACAATCGCCTCACAGCAAGAAGGTCGCTGGTTCGAGCCCCGACTGGGTCAGTTGGCGTTTCTGCGTGGAGTTTGCATGTTCTCCCTGTGTTGGCATGGGTTTTCTCCGGGTGCTCTGGTTTCCCCCATAAGTCCAAAAACATGTGGTATAGGTAAATTCGGTTAGCTAAAATTGTCCGTAGTGTATGTGTGTGAATGAGTGTGTGTGGATGTTTCCCAGTGATGGGTTGCAGCTGGAAGAGCATAAGTTGGCGGTTCATTCTGCTGTGGCGACCCCAGATTAATAAAAGAACTAAGCCGAAAAGAAAATGAATGAATGAATATTATGATCATATACATATTATTATTATATCCATGGATTCAATCCTGGGATAACAAGCTGAATTTTCAGCAGCCATTGCTCACTCTCAAAAAAACTTTTTTTTTTTATCTCTAATTATTATAAATTCTGAAAACATTTGCATTGTTCATATTTTTATTACTTATTTATTTTTGTCAATACTTTTTTGTTGATAAATAGACTAGAAAATAATGTATTTGATTTTCTACCTGCAAATCTGTTCTTGGAGAATGAAGTACTGATTATTTTCAAAAGAACACCCCAAACCACATTCAGAAGACAACCTCAAATTGTATTTGTATTTCTTGGGAGGTTACAGTACACATTCAAGGAAATTTATGTAACAGTAAAACAGCATAACCCCTTCCTTCACACACCAAACACCCCCTTGCCATCCCTGAAATCAAACCATTACTAAAATTAATGCAAAAATTTCAGGGGCGAATTCAGCATTATATTTTAATTACACGGCTTTCGTGGGGTGAAGGGAAACCCAAAGGGCAGATTGGGCCCCTGGAGTTGCTCTGATGAGGTGGGGACTCCGGCTTTTAGTTTGGTCTCTTCACTGCTATTGTCTGAGCCTTTCCCCTGGGACGCCTGCGTCTGTGTCCCATGTGCTGTAATGAGTCTTTGATAAAATAGCTGCCAAAAACGTGATGAATAATTCATGTAAGGATTCAGATGTTGCCCTTAGAGATGGAAATTTCACCTCCATCCTCAAAACACTGATTTACACAGACTATTTGCTCATTTTTTGGACCCTTTGTAACTCTCTATGGATTCCATTTGGAAAATGGAGATATGTATGTCAGTGCAGATGAACATCATAAACTCAAAGAGAAACTGATATAACAATATGAGTAAACCAAAGGAAAGGAAAGCAGGACCTCTGATATTATCAGCTGTAAGGCAATGCCTGGAAGTCAAAATTAACCTTTATCAAAGATGTAAATAAAACTACAAGTGTACATTCAAATGTTTGAGTTGATTAGTAAAATGTTAATATTGTTTTATTCTACAAATGTCTGATCATATTTCACCTAAGAATCAAAAGACACTAAATTGTAGTTTAGAGCATTTTAAGCATTTAGAGTAAAAATAAACTGACAATTTATCAGAATAACAGAATGTTTTCCATTATTGTATATGAAAATCAGGGTTATTCTATCAAATATTGATTTCCTAATTCTTAACACACTGGTATTGTGCTATTAAAACATACATTTGTCTGAAAACATTCAGTTTTTTTGTTATTTTGTTCAAAATATTCTCTAAATCAAAGATGCCCAAACTGGGGCACATGGGCCAAAGTTGGCCTATGGTAACCTTTAATTTGGCTTATCATCCCATCGAGTTGAGAGAGAGAATTATGGGAAGGGTTTAGAGTTTGTAATTCAAATGTAATGTAACCCTTTGTTTGTTTTAGGGCTGTAGGATTTGGGAAAAATATCTAACTGCAATTTTTTTACAGATATTGTGATTGTGATTTGATTTGCGATTTAATTTTGTACTAGTCAAGACTCAGCTCAATAATCTGTATCGATGCTTCTTACAGCTAAAATGCAGTGAAACTGAAAATATTTAAACTTACTCCAACATTTATTCAAATTTGTTTTTTAAAGATTCTGAAATTAAACAATTTTTTCTCTAGAGCAAACACATAAAATGACCTCACCTTTCTATAAACAAGTTCAACTCAAATTAGGGAGATAGTGTAGCTTATTATACAAACAAAAAATAATAATTATAAAAATACAGAACACTCAACAAACTAATATGGCTGATAAGTGGCAGATTGAAAAGTTCTGATTGGGCAGAATGAAAGTGTGCTTACTCAATTGGCTAGTAAGACTATCACACACAGACAGCAGTCATGCATTTGCTCTGGTCCGGGAACATTAAATATACATATATATTCAATATTGCTGCCTCTTGCGATTAGCTAATCGCAATGTTTCAAATGGTGGCTGCAATTCGATTTCAACTAATTGCAAGGCCCTAGATTGTTTATTGTTAAAAGCTAACTGAAATAAATGTTTCAATTAAATGCTGTGAATTAATCAGATTTCGTTTAAATTGGTGAGTACAGATTCTGCTTGACTAGTGTATTCAGCACTGAACTCCACTTTGTTATCAATGTGATTGTGTTTTTTTATTGCAATAAATTATTTAATTATTATTTTAAAAGTTATACTGCATTGGTTAATACTATTTAAAGTAATGTTTTCTATTTATTTTGAATTATTAGGAAATAAATTTGAAAAATTGTTAAATTATAGGAAATTACCAAATAAATAAAAACATTTAGAGGAAATGTCATAAGTAATTTACAAAATAAAACAAAATATGCAGTTTACTCAAACATGTAACTATATAAATCAGAAATTCAAAGGAACTGAGAATGTTCAAGTAGCCTCTTAATTTCTATCATAAACATAAATGTTATAAACAAACATAATATTGTGATTTTCTTCCTGAAACCTAAAAGCTAATTCAATTAACGTTCTCCTGATACTTCTCACATTGACAAATCTAATGCAAAGTGCCTGTGTGCCTGATTAGACACTAGTTAGTGTGCATCCGTTTGCCATAAATAAAGGTTTGTTAGATGTGAGTGAATACTGTATCTGTCAGTTGTACGTTTATGGCAGCTTTCGCTTCATGTGAGAGAGACGTGTAATCAAGTCCAGACTTTGAGCAGATGGTGTTTGACAGCACAGAACCAGAGACATATATCAGAGGCCGCTGTTTCCAATAAAGCAGCTTCCTGCAGACACTGAAACTAATCCTGCTCTCACCTGACAGTGAACAGCGAACGAGACTAGACTAAAACTGATTTTTTCTGACCCTGGTCCGGACCGAAACCCCAGCTATAGATTCACAGTTTGGGCCAAATTGGAGATCAAAAACCACTTTGTCCAAGAATGTTTTTCTAATGTTATGAAAACATTATTTCAGAATGTTCTCTAGTTTTTATTTTGGTTATAAAACTTTAAACATTAAAGGAAACGTTTTATATCTATCACTTTGGAAACATTCTGAAATACATTTTTTTAATGAATGTAACTTTTTAATTTAACAAAAGATTCTTCACACTTTTAAATAATGGTCCATTGAAGAATATTTCCCTAAAATATTCTTAGAGGAACCATAAAGGGTTCTTCTATTGCATCACTGTGAAAAAAACCCTTCGAGTTCTTCGTCACTCCTTCATTTTCAAGAGTGTATGTTAAATGAATGTATAAAAAGCCTACTGCTAACTTTGTTAACATTTGGAAAACATTAACTGAAGACCAGATCATTTTGGACAAATGTTCTATCATCAGAAGGAATATTCATACACAATGCACAGAGATCCTGACCACAATGTTAACCAAAGTATTTTAGCCAACTTCCCAATAACTTTAATTGTTTAAAATAATTTCTTTCTTAGATGGCTAGCCTATATAAAAGCATAAAGCTTTTTTATATTAGCCTATAAGTTGCACATTCTTTGTTTCTCTCTCAAGGTTTTTAAAATTCTTCACTTCCGCCAATTGGTGAAGTTTTTTCCTCGCCGCTGTCGCCACTGGCTTGCATGGTTCGGGATCTGTAGAGCTGCGCATCGATGGATTTGCTCTTCAGTGTTTGGACTCTCAGTAGTGATTATTAACCCACACTGAACTGAGCTAAACTGAACTGAACTGATCTGAAACTCTGAAAATCGAACTGACACTGTTTCAATTTACTATAATCTTGAATGTGAAGCTGCTTTGACACAATCTACATTGTATAAGCGCTATACAAATAAAGGTGAATTAAATTGTATTGAATTTGCAGTAATGTATGCTCATCCCAAAAAAATTGTGGTTTCAGATTTCATATTTCTGTTCATTAGTTTTTTTCGGCTAAAAGTACTGCATTAATAAAACGTTGTTATTATTAACGTTAGCATAATAGTTGTCAGTAACTCAACTGTGTTGTGATCAAGCTAGCCATACGATTTCAACATAGTAGCTAGCATGTGAAGCCTACTCTAATACATGATGTATCAAATTTGAAACGTGTTTGTAAAAGTTCTGCACCTTTTTAACGTGTAAAACCTTTAAAAGTTAGCCAAAAGCCTCTTTAAAGATTAGCATCTCTCTTCACTGCTCACATTTAACGATACCGATAGGAAGCGGTAACTATTCAGCACGCGAATAACGGTATTTCTGGCACACTTTCTTTTACAAAATATTATACGTATTTGTTATCAAATCCGCCTTATTCATAAACATGACACCAAATATTTCTGAAGATGTCTTTAACCCACTAATTATCGAGTTTAACGTGCATTTACACCGCAAACGCACAACTTTTAGCATCTTACCTGTGACATCTGAGGTCTCAGGTTGATCTCCCTCAGGTTGATGGACTGCGGTCTCAGGTTGTTGAGAAGCTGGCAGAGGAGGACTCCATCCCGCAGGGTCTGGGCCAGGTCGAACACCTGAGCGGACTCCGATGTCACCCGATGATTCGGTGGCAACACCTTACAGTTGATCAGCCATAGCGCGCACTGTCTCCAATGCTCCATCCTGTCTGTTGATGCACGCTAGAAGATTCAACAGCAATCCAAAACCAAAGCGCAAAGTGGCGTCTCCTCCTCGCCCGATGCGCATAGCAGAATCACGGGCGAAATTGAATGGTGGAGTGGATGATCCGTCGCTCTCTTCTCCCTCCCCTAGCGCTCGCTCTCTCTCTCTCTCTCTCTCTCTCTCTCTCTCTCTCTCTCTCTCTCTCTCTCTCTCTCTCTCTCTCTCTCTCTCTCTCTCTTCCTGCTTGGACGTAATTGGCCGTGACGTCAGCGATGGGGGTATCGAAACAAAAAGTAAAGGGGTTCTGAAGCATTAAGTGGGAAAAAAATAAGTCAAATAGTTTTGATTGTTTGTTTTTAATAAGTAATAAAGTAAGAGAGATATCTTTTAAACGTTTATACAGAATTTACATTGTAGAAGAATTATTAGAGTGGTTTGAAGTGTGATTTTTGTGGTATTGTCAGTAAATTTATTTTCTTATACAGCTAATATTTTTACTTATAAAATATCATATTCATGTAAGTAAATAAGCTAAAGATAACCCAAATTGTGAACATTTTATGAAAGAGTTTAAACAATATGGTACTACACTAAAATATTAGAAACATTCATTCATTTTCCTTCGGCTTAGTCTCTATTTCAGAGGAAGCCACAGCTGAATGAACTGCCAACTATTCCAGCCTACGCAGCTGATGCCCTTCCAGCTACAACCTAGTATTGAAAAATACCTATACACACTCATTTACACACACACACACACACTCATATACTACGGTCAATTTATTTTCTTCAATTCACCTATAACGCATGTCTTTGGACTGTGGGGGAAACCGAAGCACCCGGAGGAAACCCACGCAAACACGGGGAGAACATGCAAACTCCACACAGAAATGCCAACTCTACTCCTCCATGACCACAACAGCAGCTGCTATGGCCTGGTCCAGGATTGCGGAAACCTTGGGATCATCTCTTCACAGGTCTTGGATCACTTCAGTGGCACTGCAGTGCATAATCTCTGGGGGGCTCGGGATGAGTATCCCCAGGTGGAAATAGAGAATAGAGTTTCAACCATTGGCCGGATCCTCCTCTCCAGTACCCTGGCATAGACTTTCAAAGGGAGGCTGAGGAGTGTGATCCCCCTATAGTTGGAACACACACAACGGTCCTCTTTCTTAAAAACCATTAGTGGCTGGTTATATTCACACACTGTTGTCACACAACTGTGTTTAAACCATTTATGAAGGTGATTTTTGCATAATAGCTCCTCTTTTGAAGCTTTGACAGTAGACTATGGAGTGAAGTTTATTTTATACTCCCAAATAAATGGCAGCGGACTCAGAAATAATTTCAGCTGTAACTATAGATCTCTTATTTGTACTCCTTGAGTCTTTACATACAGCACTGAGAGAGAAAGAGAGTATGTGTGTGCTGGCTGAAGAGAACGTTCTCCAGATAAGCAGCAGCGAAATAGGATGATGCATTGTCATAGATATCCTGTTTCTCTGTGTCTGCTCCTGTCATGATGAACTCGAGAATGTTTATATCAACTCTGCCAGCTTAGACTGTCTGCCTTTTCACTTCAGTATCTGAAAATTCCCTTAAAATATTCATGCATTTTTATGCAAGTTTTAGCAAATGGTTTATACAGATCATTTTAAACCGAACAGTCAAATTTAACAAATGAAACTCATATATTACATACAGTTCATTGTACTTAACTGAAAACAAGTTAAGTGAACTCTTAATGTGATTATATTAAGCAGAACTCAACGGTGGCTGAGAGAAATCAAATGCAATGTAAAATCTGAGCTGCATGCAATGCTTTTTAATGCGCTCACCTAACCCCACCCCTTACCCTACCCCTCACTGTGACGTCACTAGATCCATTGAGTGCTTTGTGTCTGACATTGCATCTTTGAAGGATGCAATCTCAGCTTGCATCATAAAGGCTGCATCCAGATACTACTGGGGTAAGGCAGGCCCGGATTAAGAATTCAGAGGCCCCTGGGCACAATGTCTTGTAGTGCCCCCTACAAGGCCGCAGCCCTATAGTTGAATTAAAAAATACGATTAATATAATATTTTTAAAATAAAGTTAATCTATAATATTTTGCCCACATTTTTTCAATAGTATCAATAGTAATATAATTAGTGAAAATTTATGGTTTTTAATATACTTGTTTAAGTTTACTGAAGCAGTGCTAAACAATTATATTTAAGGTTATTTTTTTATGTATAACTTCTACAAAGTTATAATGCATATGATTTGGATATAACACCTCTCCAATCCAGTTCTATGAATCTGAGTCCTCCATAATACACACACTGATTAATGATTCCTACTGTCTCCCTCATGATGAAGAAGAGTAGGCAAAAAGCACTTGATTATAAAGCTGAAAGTATCCGAAATCACACACACTGTACCAGTTCTCTCCTGTCTCTCTTATCTTTAGGGGCTTTTTCTGTCTCTCTCTCTCTCTATCTCTCTCTCTCTCTGTCTCTCTCTCTCCATGAGGTCGGAGAATATGGGCACGGGGACTAACATTTTAAATACAGATTAATTATATTAAGATGTCGCTAACATTTAACACTAGGTGGAAAATAATTGTTTATAGAATATTTATTATTATTATCCTTATTAAATACCTTGTGACTTATTTTAAATATTTTATATACTTTATTTACATTTTTAAACAAAAAATGTCCTTTCTATTGAAAATAAATGTATTTCCAATCTGATATGTAATGGGGGAAAAAAGAAGAATGTGTTCATCAGTCGCTGGATTCGAACCGCGTTCATGATCGATCGCCTCAAAACATGTTCCCATGTGCTTTACGAGCTCCGCCACTCCCACCTGCTGTCCACTGCGCTCTTAAGTTATGTTGTCTCTGTTGATCAACAGCGCTGGCGGGAAGCATTTAACTAGCTTATCCCCCCCCCCCCCCCCCCGGCAGAGGCCCCAAGTGCGCAGGGGCCCGTGGGCCTGTGCCCATAATGCCCATTGGTTAATCCGGCCCTGGGGTTAGGGGTGGGGTTAGGTGAGCCCATTCAAAAACATGGCATGTGGCTCAGATTGCATCTGCACCAAGTCTGCAGCCAGACCCCTCTCAAAACGATTTAATTGAGAAGCATTTTCTAGGCAAGCAAAAAATACTGTCCTGTTTTAAAAAATAATTTGGCAACATTAAGTGAGGTTTTTCTTAAAACAAGCAAAATAATCTGCCAATGGGAAAATCTTCATCAATTTGACAACATAAGCATGCAAATGCAGATAAGCAATCAGTGAACCCTGCTTCTTGTTTAGAGCTTTGTGTTAATTTAATGTCCTGGTGCCTGTTTTAGTAAGGAGGTTCAACCAACTCGGAGTTTAAACTTGAACTTGAAGTTGGCTTACCGAGAGATTAAAAACTCAGAGTTTTTGGTTTCAGAATAGCTGATCTAAGATGGGTCAATCGACTTTGAGTAGACCAACTCAGAGATAAGAGCACACACCGCGACTATAAAAAGGCATTATCAATGGAGCGCAGATGTTACGAGATCTTCAGCTATACTTGATGTGCTCATGCAAAGTTGTAGCAAATATGAGGATATATTTAAAAAAGCAACACCACTGCATCAGTGCAACAGAGACAGTTAGCGTGGAAGTTTTCTGCTTAAGTTAATGCGTACAATTACATTAAAGTATTTATATATTTAAGTATATTCTAAAAAGTAATGTAATGTGTGACGTTTATTAACTTTTCACTTGAAAAAGTGGGGAATTGGCCATAATTTTGAAGTTATTTCAGATGTAATTGCATTAAATTACATAAAATAGGCTACTGCATAGTTTCTACAACAAATTTGACAAAACAAAAATGCATTTAACCTTAGCTTAATGTTAAGTGGAAATGTTTAATTTAAGGTTCTTACACACGTTGATCAGTTCTAATAGATTTAAAAGTGCACTTGTGTGTCTGCCTTTGTGGTAGAGGTTGATATGACATTTAAAATATAAGCAGAACTAAAAAATAGTTTTTTATAAGGAGTATTAATCCCATTAATCTACTTACATGTCCCTGTCGAAAGTCAGTACATTTAAGCGAATTAATTATTAAAAAAGGACAAGCCATTCTCGTACGTGACTTTGTTCTTTGTGTGACCGCAATACATTAGCTATGTTTCCATCCAAAAATGTGAATTAAATTTATGTGCAAAACTGGAATACCGCATAAAAGATATGCAAATAAAGCAGCGATTCCATCCAACGAATCAAAAAGAACAAAATCGTCACTTCCTGATTAACTGCCGCCAAATATCAACAGTAAAAACAGAATTTACTGCGGTAGAAGAAGCTGTGTGAATCTGTTCTTTATTTTTTTTATCTGTTCTTTATCTGTTCTCTGTTTTATCCAAAATGCACATAAAAATAGGTGGGTGGAAACGTAAGGCTAAGGCGAGAAATAACGATTTGTCTTTAAAAAAAGGGAAGGAGACCAACAGAAACTCAGAGTTTAGAGAATAAACCCTGCTACTGACCAGGTTAGGTTCACAGAGTAAGTTACCACGGTAACTGACATTGAGTTAAAGTTACCTCCAGTGGTGTAAAGTAACTAAGTACAAATACTCAAATTACTGTAATTGAGTAGTTTTCTCAGGAATTGTAATTTACAGAGTAGTTTAAAAAAATGTGTACTTTTACTTTTCCTTAGGAACATTTTTAGTGCAGTATCTGTACTTTTACTCTACTACTTACTTTCAACCTGCAGTCACTACTTTATTTTTCTTGTCCATGGGGACAAAGGTCTTGAGATTCTTGTCCAATCAAATCGCACATACCGGAGAAGGTAAATCGCATCAATATGAACTACCTCAAGACGTGTGCACTTTATTATTGCAGCAAACTGTTTGGAAGTTCTAAAAGTGTCCATGAAGATGGTCAAAATCTTTACACGCATTGACCCAGAGACTGTTTAGATGTTACTGATGAGAAGATGACGGATGTTTACTGTATGATGACAGAAATGGTCTTAAACACCCAGCAGGCACAGGACGTCATCATGACGTCTGATTGATGTTGAACTCTAACGTCATGGGGACTTTGCATTTTGTTTGGAAATGAAAATCAGGTTGATGTCAGAACTCAACCTCAGGCTAATGTCAATGTCCAATGTCCAACCTAAAACCAACCAAATATCAACATCTAATGATGTTACAGCTTGATGTTGTGTGAACGTTACCCCAATGACATCTATCAGATGTTGGGATTTTCGTTGCCGTACCTGATGAATAAATGTCATAATTTGACGTCAATATGACGTTGGTTTAAGATGTTGGCTCACCGTTGAATTTTGGTCACTTTCCAACAACATAAAATCAACCAAATATCAACATCATTTGACGTCATTATTGGACATTAAAATAACGTTGTCCTTAGCTGCTGGCTTGACAATTAATTTTGGTCACCTGACATTACAACCTAAATCTAACCTAATATTATTCAATTCAATTCATCTTTATTTGTATAGCGCTTATACAATGTAGATTGTGTCAAAGCAGCTTCACATGGAAGTTTATAGTGAATTGAAACAGTGTCAGTTCTGTTTTCAGAGATAAGTTCAGTTCAGTTTAGCTCAGTTCAGTGTGGGCTAATAATCACTACTGAGAGTCCAAACACTGAAGAGCAATTCCATCAATGCGCAGCTCTACAGATCCCGAACCATGCAAGCCAGTGGCGACAGCGGCGAGGAAAAATTTTCACCAATTGGCGAAAGTGAAGAATTTAAAAAAACCTTGAGAGAAACCAGGCTCAGTTGGGCATGACCATTTCTCCTATGGCCAAACGTCTTGTGCAGAGCTGCAGTCTAGGCGCAGGAAGGTGGACCTCAGCGAAGACTCGTCTGTCCTTGGAGCATCACAGGAATCAGTCTCATGCTCTCACTCCACGATGACCACCACAGCAGCTGCTCAGGATACGGCCTGGTCCAGAAACCTTGTGATCATTTCATCACTGGTCTTGGATCGCATCAGTGGCACTGCGTAGTCTGAGGGCCTCGAGATGAGTACCCCCAGGTGGAAATACAGAATAAGGAGAATAATTAGCGTAGCTGCTGTTCATAGTGTATATAAACAAGAAGCAAAATCCTGTGTGGAGCACATCCTGCGTCATACTGCTATGTAATGCACTGAGTGTATGCTTTGCTAAAAAGATAGATAAAACTGCTTTTATTCTAGCCAAAATAAAACAAATAAGACTTTCTCCAGAAGAAAAAAATATTATCAGACATGCTGTGAAAATTTCCTTGTTCTGTTAAACATCATTTGGGAAATATTTAAAAAAGAAAATAAAAATTCAAAGGGGGTATAATAATTCTGATTGCAACTGTACACTTTTTCAGATCTCAAATTTCTCTCAAGTGACATTCACACCTGCTGTATCACGTTAATCCACCAGAGGCTGCTGTCGACTGACTGCGTGACCAACCGACTGAAAGTGTTTTAAAAAGCACAGAATGACCAATGCTCACCCCCTTCCCTAAACCCAACCAACAATGTTTTAAAAAGCAATCCAGAAAAAGAATAGCCCTCGCCTGATTTTTACCACGTTTTTAAATTTGACCACATTCTCAACCTGTTATTTACTTGTTTATTTGTTTGGCTTTTGTTTTAATTTTACCTGCTTTCTGGAATCGTTCTTCCCTGGACCTGAACCCTATTGTCGTGGTCAACTCCTCTCTTCATCTCAAATCTTCTGACCTACGCTGAGAGCCACTGGGCAAACTGGTAACAGTGGGAAAGTCGCCAATACGGAGGTAAGCAGTCAGCTGCTAGTGCGAAAAGGAATAGCATCATACCGCCCTGTAGCGTTCATTTTAAAGATGAAACGCAGCCATACGTACCTCTGGCTACATAATTCACGATCTCCAGAAATGTATATAGGCCTACGTTTTCAGAATGAGCTTATGTTGTCAATTTTAATTGGTTTTCTTCCTCAGTATGTGCACTGAGACTCTCCTTTCACGTCCAGCTAAGATGTTTACATGTTTTAGTAGGCTGAGACAGTGGACCAGGGGGTCTCGAGCGTGCCGCGACAGTAAATTAAACCATCTGTCTGTCATAGCCAAGGTGTGCTAGTAGCCTAATGAGCTCTGTGTGGAATTCTTGATTCATTTACTTCTGTGAGCTCATCTGGTGTGAGGCAGGACGCAGATTTTCTCAACCCACACCACTTCACTCATCACCCATGTTGTGTTTCTATCCCATTTAACACTGGTATGGAAGGACAGGACATCGTCATCAATCACATATCAATCCCTAGAGAGACTATGAGAATAATCAGCCTCACTGTGAGGTGGGAGGGGCTTATCTGTACAGAAGTGCTCTGCGATTGGCTGGTGTATAGAAAAAGAGGAAGCTAGACAATGTGGGCCAGAGCAGGAAGGAAGTGGAGAATGCAGGATGTTAGGAGCCAATGCCTATCTCGGTTTCCCTCCACTATTTTTTTAGAGACTTGGCAAGTGGCAGAAGCCCCCTCTGAGCTGACAGATGATCAAAGCGCCACACACTTGCCAAACACTCAGAGAGACTCGGGTCCTGCCACATTGCTGCCATTCCAATAACTGGCATCCTTGTCATGACCTGCATTGTGTTGGTAACTTATAGCCCGACGTGGTGTGATAATTACAGCGCATCTGCTGACAATACCTGATGGCTTTGTTTAGGTCCTGTCAGCACGTGCATTGCGATTGTATTTCACATGCAAAGATCAAGGTTGGGTTTGAAATTGAATATGAGCTAAGGTTACAAAGTCATTTGTTATTATAAACAATGACTGTTAAAAGGTTATTCAAGGGGAAATGTGCATTGTTCATGTTAGGATCCAAACCTGCATGCAGTGTTGCCAATTATTTTCAATGAAAAGGCACTAAACTCTGCCCGAAAAGTCACTAGATGTTGCTAGATTATGTCATACGTCAATTTGCATATTACTGACGTCATCACATACAACTGTTTCTGGTTAATAAAAGGGGTATTTTATATTTGCACTACTCTTTGTGTATGCATGCCAATTTAAGTAAATGTATTGCTGTTTGAATATAGTATATCAGTGTAGATGTGCAGTGCATTTTTGCAGTAATCTCTCAGACATAATAAACTCAGACAAGTTCCGAAACTGTCACTAAAATATCTGTGATTGTGAACAAGAAAAGAATTATTCATTAATTAATTTTCTTTTCAGCTTAGTCCCTTTATTAATCTGGGGTCGCCACAGCGGAACAAACCACCAACTTATCTAGCATATGTTTTTACGCAGCAGATGCCTGGAAGCACCCATACATTCTCATTCACACACATACACTACTGACAATTTAGCTTACCCAATTCATCTGTACCGCATGTCTTTGGACTTGTGGGGGAAACCGGAGCACCCGGAGGAAACCCACGCGAACATGGGGAGAACATGCAAACTCCACACAGAAATGCCAACTGACCCAGCCGAGGCTCAAACCCGCGACCGTCTTGCTGTGAGGTGGGAGTGCTACCCACTTCGCCACCATGTTACCCCTCAAATTAAATTGTTAAATTTAAAACAAAGGAGAAGCAGATCGGTTTGACTGTACAAGAAAAATACCTCACACTGTCAGTGCTAAATCATTTGCTGTTGGTACGCAGAGGGGTGATCTGCTCATGCTGTGAGTGGAGGACTGGGCCTCCTGTGAGTGCTCTGAGGTGGGGGAGGGGGTGACGGTATCACCTGCAGCTTGTTGAGAGTAGGAAAGATACAGTATGGACACATGAGACACATGAGAGTCTAAAAAAATCTTCAGTAACACCAAAAGAAGTCAACTAGATTTGTCGCTAGTCACTTTTTTGAAAATTTGTCACTGGGGGGGTCTGAAAAGTCACTAAATACAGCGACAAAGTCGCTAAGTTGGCAACACTGCCTGCATGATGTTATTTCTTCTGCTGAACACAAAAAATTATGTTTTGACAAACTATTTTATGTTACACTTTAGTTTAATCGTCATTTCTCACTATTAACTACTCTGTAAACCCCCCAAAAAATCTGTAAAATCTACAGTAAAAAAACTAACTGTTGTGGTTGACAGAATTTTACTGTTTAATGTAATTTAATGTGTATTTATATGGCACATTTATTGTGTATGACCATACACCCAAAGCACTTCACAATCATGAGGGGGGGTCTCTCCACACCACCACCAGTGTGCAGCATTCACTTGGATGATAAGACGGCAGCCACAGGACAATGGTGCCAGTCCGCTCACCACACACCAGCTATAGGTTGAACGGAGACACAGTGATGGAGCCAATTCCGTGGATGGGGATGATTGGGGGGCCATGATCTGTAAGGGCCGATAGAGGGAATTTGTCCAGGACTCCCAAGTGCCATGGGATTTTTAATGAGCACAGAGAGTCAGGACCTTGGTTTAAAGTCACATCCGAAAAATGGCGCGTACTGACAGTATAGTGTCCCTATCCTTATACTGGGGCAGTAGGACTCACGCAGGCTGCAGGTTGAGCGCCACCTGCTGGCCTCACTAACACCACTTCCAGCAGCAACCTATTTTTCCCATGTGGTCTCCCATCCAGGTACTGACAAGACTCAGCCCTGCTTAGCTTCAGTGAGTAAGCGGCCTTGGGCTGCAGGGTGATAAGGCTGTGTAAAAATAAAATAGATTTCTAAATTTGACTGTAAACTACTGTATTTCGATAATTTATAGTGTTAATTCACCAACATTTTAAAGTAGCATCTATACATCGAAAAAAATTTATTGCAGGTAACTGATTGCAAACAATGTATATGGGCTAAATTTAAACAGATAAATTAGGTTGAACATTAGTACATTTAATTTGTTTCTTTAAATCCAGCCCATATAAATTGTTTGCAACCACTTACCTTAAAAAAGTAAATTCAATCAATCACTTTTTTCAGTGTACCCAATATCTAAACCCAATTTCTACTTAATTAATAAGCAGCAAATTATGAGTTTGTTGAGACAAAAGTCATGATTTATTAATAGCAATAACTGCACCCTTATATAAAGTGACCAATTTCATTTTTCAATTATTCCAATATTGTTCCACCCATACAATAGAGTCAATGGGAACCGAAAGCGGTAACTAATATTCTACAAAATGTCTCCTTTTGTGTTATACATAAAATAATAAGTCACTCAAAGTTTTAAAAGGACACGAAGGTGAGTTAATGAAGTCAGGATATACATTTTTGTTGTATTCTCCCTTTAAACTAAACCCGCAGTACTTAATATTGATCATTACAAACTTTTTCTTTTCTTTTCCTTGAATAAAAAAAGCAAAAATGACACTTCCAATGACAGAGAAAGGGGTCAATTCAACTTTATAACACTCACTGTTTCAAATACACTAAACATTTTACTTGTTCATGTAAAAAGTGATTGGTTGTCTTGACTTGCCTAAGGTTTAAATTAAAATTAAGTAAATGAACAATGTGCATAATTATAAAAATGAAGTCACACCAACTTAACAGTACTAAGTTACTACGGGTTTACTCACTTTTTAAGTAACTAATTTCTTTTTACTGTCTTTTCAGCATGAAAAAAATATTGTATGAACACTATTATTGTATTTACATGTAATTACATTTGTATTGTATTTACGATGTAATTACAAAAATATGTAATTATTGTAGAAACACATGAAAAAAGCTATTGTATAAACACTAAATCTCAAGTCAATCTCCAAAACTGCATGCACTCGCTAAAATGTTTTTGCTGCTTGTTCAAACTACTGATTTAAAATGAGCTGAATCAATACAATTCTTGAGTTTTTTGGGAGGGACAAACTTTTTTGATGCTCAACCCACTTAAATTTGTAAAAACAATTAAGTTAACTTAATTGATTTGTGTTGGGACAACATGAAGGAATTGTGTGAAACCCAGCATTTTTTACAGTGTGAATTGATCAGTAAAGATATTTTTAAAAACTGTTTCAGTCCCCATTTACTTCCATTGTATTTTTGGTCCATAAAAAAAAAAGAAGTTAATAGAAAAAGAAGTAAATTTTCATTTTTAAGTTGCCAATATTCTTCCAAATATCTTTGTTGGTGTTCAGCAGAGGAAAGAAAGTCACTTAAAGAGTTAGAACGTCATAAGAGTGAGTTAATGTTGGCAAAAAGTTTAACAGTACGTATGAAAAAGTCAAAAATTAATAGCTAAAAACGATATATTATTTTAAAATGCCATGATGCAATATAGCAAATCCATAAATATATACAATACTATAGAAACTAGGCATGCAAAACACTAACACAAATTCACTATTTCGAAAGAAAAAAAACATTTTAGTGAAAGCATTCACCATGATTTTAGTGAAAAACAATGCTTACAAAATCCCAATTCACAATTCCCCATTTTTTACCATGACAAAGCTTAAAAATTATGTATAAATGAGCTATTAAACAACTTAATAGTGTATATCATACACAGGTTTAAACAATTGATGTAAGAATTAATGAGTACTTTTATTAAAAGCTTTGTATTTATAATTTTATTGTATTGGATTCACTACAAAGTCTTGATTTTGGCTTATTAAAAATCTAATAATAATAATAAACAGCAGCTAAATTAAATTAACAAGGTATTTAATGCAAATATAAATATCTTTAAATATTTTTCAACCGAGCCTTCTGCAACCTTTAAGTCAAATCATTTCAGTACAGTAAATATTTCAATAACACACGCAATTTAACGGCTAATTGAAAGAAAAACAAATGGTCCTTTACTAATATCTGGATGGAATGATTTAAATGACAAAGCTTTGTGGAAATATTGATTCGTGTGCATCGAGACCACTGCAAAAATCAATATCCTGAAGGCCCTGGAGGAACTGAGGCAGACATCTGATAGGGCTTGATGAGAGTATATAGTGGCTGTCAGCTGGGCAAGAGCACCGGATGATCAACAAAGAGGAACACAGCATAGAGACAGCTAAAGTCACAAGGGTCGCAGGTCTCTAATCGTGAGCCACAAGCCAAGGAAGTAAATAAAACAGCTGCACTGAATACAAATACAGTAATGGTTCAATGTTAGGGGTTGGTGTTTATTTTAAAATGTATCTTGTGCTCAATGAGTCACAATAAATTAAAGAGCCCCTATTATGGGTATTTGACAATAACCTTCCATGCAGTGTGTAACAGCACTAAGTGAATGAAAACATCCAGCTGAGCTTTAAATCTGAAAGTGCACCGTGTTTAAAACTATTGATTCTTTAACGAAATAGTCGACTTAGAGTAGAATAAATGAATCGTGTTTGGATCTTTTGCCTGAACGCGTCAACGTCGATAGGGTACATCATCAAATATGTAGTACAGGATCCGGTAAAATGTGAACATGCCTTTCCCTTTAGACATTAGCAGAGCGTGGGGGATCACAAGACTGATCATCACACGAAGATGACGATGACTGACAGATGGCGATTTGGCAGTGGGGAATAAAGTGTTAAAGTTAATTTTCACAACAATACCACAATATATCCAACCTAGTGCTGTGTATGTTCCTGTCATTTTTCTGATTTTTGATACAAAAAAACTACGCTGCAATGCTGGATTCGGAGAATTGGGAGAATTGGGGAAGGGCTTAAGTATAGAATTGGGATTGGGCCTTAAACATCTATAGAAGGTTTTAATCCACACTGGCTTATTTGGAAAATGTGCTCAAGGATATATTTTTGAGAACTGAGAAATGTGCCTCGGGGTAAATAATGGCTACATTTTGTGTGTATAATGAATTCTACGGGGTGGTACCGCTGACCACTATGTCCATATGGATGGCTTTTTTTAGCGTGATTGGTTTGCTCGGTAGCTCACTGCGAATGGCTCCAGACTTGGGAGGTGGAGCAAAGCAAACCCAGAAACCAAGCAAAACCAAATCCAAAGAAGAGTAGTGTGATACAATTTTCTCTTCTAGTTTGCTTCTGAAAACACTATCAGTTGGGTTTAGGAAAGGGTGAAGGGTGGGTCAGTCGATATCAAGCTGATTTCTTATGCAGATATACAATATTTTCACAAATGCACACAGCTGTCTCTGGAGGATTTACGAGAAATGGCACATCTGAAAAAATGTTCCCCCAGTAACATATTTGAGATTGTCAAAAATGTACACGGTGGCCCTTTGGTGGATATGTGAAAACAAAAACTGCAAGAAAACATAGTCCAGGGTACATATTTCTCAGTTCTCAAAAATGTAGCCCTGGGAACATATTTACAATTTATATGTTTTTAATTGTACTTTATAGGAGAAAAATGTTCACTTAAAAGTTAATTAGGCAGTTCAAATTGTTCTTTCAAAGCACTGCTGTAAAATAATAAAATAATAATAATAATAATAATAATAATAATAATAATAATAATAATAATAATAATAATAAT
>CAIGQZ010032287.1:12052290-12063129 GCA_903798205.1 Danio tinwini | reverse complement strand
ATAATAATAATAATAATAATAATAATAATAATAATAATAATAATAATCATACAATTTGAAAAGTGTACAGTGGAATACTGTACATTACTAATGCGTTCAACTATGTATGTAATATCACATGTGGTGGAATGTTTAACAGCTTGTGCAGCATATGCTACCAGTTGTTTTGTTTTTTAAGAAGATAAAAATACCCCAGAGTATTACAAAATTTACAAAAAAGTGTTAAGTCATGATTTAGCTTTTTTTCAAACTCATTTTCTTGAGTATCTGAACAGGGTGAAAGAGAACTCATGACTCTAGAAGCCAAGACTCTCTGTGATCTTCTACCTGCTGTGTCCTCAAAGGCCGCGGTGCCAATCGCTGAGCCCAGAAGAGCTGCCCGTTCTGTCCTGGTCCACCTGCCTCTCTCAATACAGCCAGATCAGCTCATGAGGAAGGATCCTCATCTGTGATCCTCTGTTAACTGCTCTGAAAAAGAAACACAATGACACTTGTTTATGTGTAAAACCAACGACAAAAGGAAGGCTAATGGATGCTTAGAGAGAAGTTTAGTTGAAAGTGTAAATAACAAAATTAACATACATCCAAGTTAAAAGCAGTGAGAAGACAGCAGTTAAAGGGACAATTCAACCAAAACTGAAAATTCTGTCATAGTTTACAGTACTTCTGCTGAACACAAAAGAAGACATTTTGAAGAAAGATTGACATCGACCATTGACATCTATAGTAAAAAAAAACTAACTAATACTATGAAAATTAATGGTTACAAGTTTCCAACAGTCTTTAAAATATCTTCTTTAATGTTCAACAGAATACAGAAGCTCTTAAAGGTTTGGAGCCACTTGAGCGAGAGTGAAAGTGAGTACAAATTCATTTTTGGGTGAACTATACCTTTAAGTAAGCATATATTTAAAAAAAAAAGATTATCATACATCAGTATGCATGGCATAAAATAATGTAAATGTAATGCAAATGCAGGAAGGTTACATTACCATAAATGTGTAATCTAAGACATAACATTACTGATTACAAATTTTGTCAAGTATTTTGTAATCAGTAACTGACAGTACAGAAGCAATCTAAATGTAATTCAAAAGTATGAAGGTTACACTACACTAAATGTGTAATCTAAGAAGAGATTATAATACTGATTGCAAATTTTGTGAAGTAATTTGTAATCAGTAACTGATAGAAAAAAGAAATCTAAATGTAATTCCAAAGTAGGCAGGTTGCATTACCATAAATGTGTAATCCAAGACATATTACTGATTACAATTTTTGTCGAGTAATTTGTAATCAGTAACTGACAGTACAAAATAAATGTAATCCAAAAGCAGGCAGGTTACATTACCATAAATGGGTAATCTAAGACATCACATTGCTGATTACAATTTTTGTCAAGTATTTTGCAATCAGTAACTGATAGTAAAAAAGTAATTTAAATGTAATCCAAAAGTAGGCAGGTTACATTACCATAAATGTGTAAACTAAGACATTAGATTGCTGATTACGATTTTTGTCAAGTATTTTGTAATCAGTAACTGATAGTAAAAAAGCAATCTAAATGTAATGCAAATGTAGGAAGGTTACATTACCATAAATGTGTAATCCAAGTAATTTGTTATCAGTTACTGAGAGTAAAAAAAAGTAATTTTAATGTAATCCAAATGTGGGAAGGTTATATTACCATTAATGTGTAGTCCAAGACATGAGGTGACTGATTACAAATTTTGTCAAGTTATTTGTAATCAGTTACTGATAGTAAAAAAGTAATCTAAATGTAATCCAAAAGCAGGCAGGTTACATTACCATAAATGTGAAACCTAAAACATTATATTACTGATTACAAGTTTTGTTGAGTAATTTGTAATCAGTAACTGACAGTAAAGAAGTAATCTAAATGTAATCCAAAAGTAGGCAAGTTACATGACCATCAATGTGTAATCTAAGAGATTACTGATTACAAATGTTGTCAAGTAATTTGAAATCAGCATCTGATTACAATTAAGAAGTACCCTACCCAGTTCTATTTGTGGTATATGTACATTTTTTCAAATTAAATGACGGACAATGAGATGCGTAAAAAAGGCATTAATCTTTAACGCAAAGCTTTTCTTCGAAGTTGGTGCCAGCTGCAGCTTCAACTGGGCAGTATATTGTTTAGCGATGTGAATTGAAATAACTTTATCTCAGCAGGAGGCTATACAGAGATAACATAAAATTAAAGGAACAGAAACCTTTTTTTTTTTTTTTGCATGAGGAAGTTTAATATTCAGTTGAACCGGGTGAATCGTTGCCAAGGGAGGAAAAAAACAGCAGAGTAATGATTTACAGAAGAAACAAAGCAAAACAGAACTATGCTATGAATATTCAGTCGGGTTTGTTTTATGGTCTAATTTGACAAGCGAATTTAATCTAGCTACCAATCAGGTACTATGATTGTGTCTTTTAGTAAGAAAGAAACTGAATCTTTCAGAGGAGAGGGATTCCTCAGAGTGTGCGGCGCATGCCTATATATCAGCAATAATGGTCAGACACACCTAAAGCTACAGACATTACATCAGAAAGAACGGCTCTCCCAAAACCACAGACACAGGAAAAAAAATCATGCTGCAGTCATTCAGGAGCTAAAAACATTCACTGGTGTTCAGTAAGTGATTCAGCAAATGATTTTTAAATTAACATAAGCTTCTAAAGAAAGTTGAGTCAAAAAATGAGTTATCAGACCTGTTTTTTTTTATTTTCTTTACTCTTCTTGGGCACAAAAGGTGTCAAACAAAATGCTCACACAGCTGTTCTGCATACACTCAAACTACTTATTTAAAATGAGCTGAAACAAAACAATTCTTGAGTTTTTTTAGGACAACTTAATTGTTTTATGTTCGTTCATTCATTCATTTTCTTTTCGGCTTAGTCCCTTTATTAATTAGGGGTCGCCACAGCGAAATAAACTGCCAACTTATCCAGCATATGTTTTACACAGTGGATGCCCTTTTAGCCGCAACCCAACACTGGGAAGCACCCACACACTATCTTTCCCGCATATACACTATGGCCAACTTAGCTCATTCAATTAACTTATAGCGCATGTCTTTGCACTTGTAGGGGAAACCGGAGCACCCGGAGGAAACCCACACCAACACAGGGAGAACATGCAAACTCCACACAGCAGCTGACCCAGCCGGGGCTCAAACCAGTGACCTGAAGTGATCGTGCTACCCACTGTGACACTGTGACGCCTGTTTTATGTTAAATCTACTTAATTACTAATAGTTAACATTTAATCATGATTTGTGTTGGGCCAACATGAATGATTTATACGGAACCTCACATTTGTTTTTACAGTGTACAATGAAAGTCGATGGTCCAACAATTAAAGGACAAAAAAAGTCATGTAACCACCATCAATGTCCCAATGTGCAGTAATCAAAACTACTAGTCTTTTTCAGTGCCTGTATTTGTGTACACTATACTGATTCAGGATTTACAGTACACTGTAAAAACTGGCCGTATTTGGGATTCACAAGTGTTTTCCATTTATTTACAGCTGTGAATTGCATTATTGGACCTAGATCTCTGCTCGGTCCAATTTTTTGATGTTAAAAATTTAACTCTACACATGAACAAATGGACTTTTATTTATATTTTTGTAGTTTTAAATAATATAATGTACAGTACAAGAAATAATATGTGGAGAAATAAGATAAATATACTGGCAGTTTATTACAAGGTATTTGTACCATAATATACAACACCAACCCAGACAATATATCAGTTTAAACTATTAAACATGTTTTAAAAAGTCACTTTTTCTAACTTTTTAAGAGTAAAGGTTGTTGGAAGAAAGATCCACATGATGCAATTCAAAAGCATAAATAACAGGGAAATAAAAATATGACTCACAAAATATGGAAAACTGCTAATTTATGGATATTTTTACAGTGTAGGCACATCTTAGACTAAAAGCATATTATGATGCATCCGGAATCATTCAGTTTTACTGGTATTGCTAACAAAATATTTTTTATAGATCAACTGGGTTAATGATTTCTACTAAAAAAACAAAAATAAATAAATAAATAAAAGTCTGAAGTGTATTTTATATCACAGTCATGTTGTGAATATTAACTCACATCTTTCGGGAAATATAGATGTAATATACAGTTTGAATTAAAATCACCAATTCTCAAAACTTAAAAACACTATAGTATGGTGCCTCCAAGGGGACATTCATAAATAATAATAACGAAGACTTTCTTGTGTGCGTGTCTTCATTTTTTTACTTCTTAATGTCCTTGAGGGCTCCGTACTATAGTATGAAAATAGTAGTATAGTAGGAAAAACATCTTAAAAAAAAACAAAAAACATTGGCTTTTGTGAGTTTTTCAGAAACATGCTGCAGGCGAATCCGCTATTCAAATGCACAGGCCTGAGGCGGTTCTGCTGCTGGCATCTCCACTTCACTGACCGTGTAATCTAATGAACATGTCAGACATGATTCACACTGCATCAGCAAGTCAAATTCAAAGCAGTAAAGTTTACAAATAAGGATGTCCCATAAACCACTGTGTAAAAAAAACACAATTAGTACTGTACATGTGAAATTTTGATGTCCTGTTCCATGCAGCAGGGCCAACGTTTCAATCTGGATTTTCTATCTGTGTCAGGGCTGTTAATTTTACCTCAGGCTAGGGTGCGATGTTGTCCTGACTTTATTCCAAGCACCCACTTTGTTTGACTCCTGTCCAGCTTGCTCCTCCAAATCCACCATGCCTGTCTTCATGTTACTATATAATACACACAAAACTAATACACATAACACATGTTTACTGTGGCCAGGAGGACATTTACTCTCATTTGGTATACATACTGAATACAACATGTTATATCCATTTGTACTGCATTAAAGGGATTATTCGACTTGTTTCGTTTGTTTGTTCTGTTCACTCAAAAACTTACTTTTGCTGCTTGTTCAAGCTACTTGAGTTGAAACAACACAGTTCTTACGTTTTTTGGGGGGACAAGTTTTTTTAAAGTTCAATCCACTTAAATAAAAAAAAACTATTAAGTTAACTTAATCTATATGTGTTGGGACAACATAAAGGAATTGTGTGAAACCCTGCATTTTTACAGTGTTGAACACAAAAGAAGATATATTGCATATAATGATCAAAACTAGTAACCATTAACTTCCATATTGTTTTCTTAGCATAGTTGTCAATAGTTTTAGCTTTCCAAAATTCGGCATATCTTCCCCCTCATGCCACATCCCTCATTAATACGTGGGAGATTCTATAATTGTAGGTACATTTGGTATGCCATAATTTGTTGCTAAATATTTTCTTAAAGATTTGAAGTAGGAAAATATGTTGACAAACACAGATGCAGGGGAGATAGTGATTCAGAGTGCAGCATTTACAACGGATCTGAGAGCTGTGTGCAGGTGGAAGATTTTCAGCCCCTTAATATTACAATCATATTATTGCATACCAGTCAACATTGGGATGTGAAAATAAGGGATTCCTCCGCCAAATTACTAAATATGTTGATTTGGAGCTGTTTCATTGTAAATAACAGTTAAATGGTCAGTAATATGTTTTATTATTATTATTTACAAAAGAAAAAAATAAACAGTATACATTAGCAGCAAATAAATTAGCAAACAGTTCAGCTTATTAAAATTAATAGCTATTATAACAAAAAAATCAAGCTATTAAATCTCATTAGCCGTTTCTTCGCTGTATAACTGACACATTCTGATTAAAGAGCAACGAATGAATCTCTTATTTATTTAGATTTTCGTTTGATTAAATAACAGGTGTCACTTTAAAAATGCACACATCTAACGTTATAAAGAAAGCATTCGATTGCTTTCCTAACTTTTTATGCTCATTTAGGACGAAATTAGTTGTGTTTGAAAAAACCCCACCAAGATCGACATCTTTAGATTATTAATTTTGTGTATACCTGTATGTCTGTTTAAACACGCACCCTTGGAAAACAGCCTCTATTTAACACCATGAAGCATGTCAGCTGACAGTCATGCAGCTATATGAGGATTGCAGATGATGTGGAGAAGGCACCTGTAATAAAAGGAAAGGGAATCGCCGTTTTTAGATTTATTTTAAAGTGTTTTCATGCCTAAACGAAGCGAAAGCACAGAACAGACCCACTTTTAAGAGCAAAGGGCGGCCCCTGGTGGTTTGGCTGTATGGGTTGCGTATAGGGAGGCTCTGCTCTTTAATGTTTATTGCCACCATTTCAGAGAAAGACTGAAAATACGGGAAAATACCTTTACGGGATGAAAGTGGGATAAAACTGTAAAATACGGGAGAATCCCGGGAAAAACGGGAGGGTTGTCAGGTAAGTATTTCTGTAAACTTAGTAACTAAATCATTTTGACTAAGGTAGGCCTATATCTTTAAAAACTGAAAGAGCACTGCTGACGATACTAACCTTTCCATCTGAATAAACATAAACACAGAACACTGATCACACACTTACCAAATCAGTAGAGACAAGACAATCAACATGAACTGGAACTTTTTTTGAAAGAAGACGAGTGGCAAATCCGGATTTCACCTTTTTCAGATGTGAAAAGCTCTCGGGTAAAAAAAAAAGTTCCTTACAAACATATTTTTGTTGCGTTTTAGCAGACCACTGTAGTCCACACATGTGGGTCCACATGAAAGCTGTGCTCTCATCGTAGGGAAATGGAAACAAAACCTTTGTTGCGGCACATTTATAAACGCAACACTGACAACCCATGTCTCTGAACAATTCATTTACTAGTTTGAATTACACAAACGACAACACAACGTGGCTAAACATCTGTGTCCTAATAGTGTTTTTAGGTGAGACTGTCAACATCTCAAAAAATGTGTTTTGGTGTTTCGTGACCTTTTAAAGACTAACTTACTAAAAAAACTGACAGTTCCCATGGTTTTACTACATAAAAAAAAAACATGGTCAATGGTATTTTTATACTGTCTATGATAACCACAAATCCACAATGTTTTTAAAACTGGTTGTTATTAAAAATAATTTTAAAAAATGTATATATATATATAAATAAATTATTTAGGGCGTCATGGTGGCTCAGCGGGTAGCACAATCGCCTCACAGCAACAAGGTCGCTGGTTCGAGCCTCGGCTGAGTCAGTTGGCATTTCTGTGTGGAGTTTGCATGTTCTCCCTGTGTTGGTGTGGGTTTCCTCCGGGTGCTCCGGTTTCCCCCACAAGTGCAGAGACATGCGGTATAGGTGAATTGGGTATAAGCTAAATTGTTCGTAGTGTATGTGTGTGAATGAGTGTGTATGGATGTTTCCTAGTGATGGCTTGCAGCTGGAAGGGCATCCGCTCTCCTCGGTTGATTCCGCTGTGGCGACCCCAGATTAATATAATAATAATAATAATAATAATAATAATAATAATAAGGGACTAAGTCGAAAAGAAAATGAATAAATATAAAAATAATTTTTAAAATACCATTTTACTAAAAATTAAACCATAGTTAAATTTCATATCAGAAATTACCTACAGACATAGAATTACATAGAAATTTGCATAAACTCACACATATAATTCATTAAAATACATGTAAAACAACATTTTTTACCATTTGATGTTTAAAAAAAGCAGCAAAATAGTTTTGCATTTTGTGATTTTCCATTCATATAAATCATAATTGAGGATTTCTTAAAAACAGCCTGAAAAAACCTGCTTAAACCAGCCTAAGCTGGTTAGCTGGTCGACCAGACTGGTTTTAGAGGGGTTTCGGGCATTTCTAGTCATTTCCAGCCTGGTCCAGAAAATGACCAGCTAAAACCAGCTTGACCAGCCTGGTTTAAGCTGGACATAGCTGGTTTTGGCTGGGCTGGTAAAGCTGGTTTTAGCTGGTCATCTCCCAGCCTGACCAGCTAAGACCAGGCTGGAAACCAGCCTGGAATGGCCAAAACCTCTCTAAAACCAGGCTGGTCGACCAGCTAAAGCCAGCTAACCAGCTTAGCTTCAGTATGGAGTGTAAAAATCTTCTCATCTTGTGGAATATGCGTATTACTAACATTTTAATAAACAGACAATAGTATAACATAGGTAGAATTATCCACTAAAATTATATTGGTGTGTGTCACACAAACTAATTTAAAGAATACTTATCGTCTTTCTGCAACACAGATAAAATGGTCATTCTGATTATGGCTGTGGTAAAACTGAAAGTCATTTAGAGCAAGTTACAGTAAAAGTTGGCCTTTGACAGTTGAGCTGTAAATCAGGCCCACAGCAGAGCGTTTTCCTGTCTGTTTCCTCCTCAGTGGTGCCACGACAGTTCCCCAGGTTTACCAGCCGAACACTAGGAGGCCTGTGCTGCTGCTGACACAGCAAGAACCATGAGTCCAACACTGTAAAAGATGAAAGCTGTCCAGCTGACTTCACACAAGCTGCTAAATCAACACCAGATCATCACAGCCACAGCGCAGACTTTCTCTAAGCCAGGAATCTTCAGAAAACAGCACACCATATCGTCAACATTGACCCACATTAAACAATCGGGCTAACGTTGGTTTTGTAGCCACACATTCTGACTTTTTTTTACTTAATAATATAAGTTCAGAAACATATTATTTGCTAATTCTAAATAGGGAAATCATATATAGACTATAAAATTACAACATCGTTCACAGTCAATTAAACCGTGCTAATGCATGCAATTTCTGACTGAATACAAGTAGCGTGGTAAACAATATGAACCATGTCTCATCTTGTCACTGTTCAAAAATTAACGAATGTGCGAATATAAAAACTATTTTACCTTAATCAAGAATGATAAAAAGCGACATTTGAAAATACAGTTTAAAATACTTAAACTAAACACACTCCTGCTCTCATTGCAAATGTCTCCACTGGCTTGCCTGGTTTAGGACTTGTGGAGCTGCGCATCGATGGATTTACTCTTTAGTGTTTGAACTTTCAGCAGTGAAAATTTAACCACACTGAACTGAACTAAACTGAACTTCAACTCTGAAAATTGGACTGACACAGTTTCAATTTACTAGAACTTCTATGTTAAGCTGCTTTGACACAATCTACATTGTAAAAGCGCTACAGAAATAAACAGGAACTGAACTGTGTATTTTTATGAAAGTTTATTTTGTAGTCTTTCAACAAAACGTAGTTACTTAATCTATCAAATGAGTTTGCTTTTTGAATGGTCATCAAGTCCTCTTAGAACAAAACACTAGTGTTTACTAATAAAAAGAAAAAACAACCAAAAACGTTTCATGTTTTTAATAATTTTTGCCGATATATTGACAACAACAGCATGGCTTTAGGGGGCTTGAAAACTTGTTTTAATATGCAAGTTTGGATACCATTGCCATGCTTTTTGTATGTGTATTGTGTTCACGTCATGTGAGCAATTATTTAACATTAACCAAAAAAAAGTGAACTAGAGTGACCATATTTGAGCATGAGTGACCAAGCATGCATAATACAATGGTTTGTTTTTTGCTTATAATGATTTTATGTTGTTTGTACACAAAACTTTTCCATTTTTAGTACATTGTTTTTTTGTTTTCAGGTTAACATTATAAAAGCAAAATGATGAACAGTAACATTCGTTCATACATTTTCCTTCGGCTTCGGGTCACACAGCAGAATGAACCACCAACTATTCCAGCATAAGTTTTTTATGCAGCGGATGCCCTTCCAGCCACAACCCAGTACTGGGAAACACCCATACACACTCACATTCACACACACTCATAGAATACGGCCAATTTAGTTCATCCAATTCACTTATAGCGCATGTATTTGGACTGTGGGGGTAACCAAAGCACCCAGAGGAAACCCACACCAACATGGGGAGAATATGCAAACTCCACACAGAAATGCCAACTGACCCAGCCGGTACTCAAACCAGCAACCTTGTTGCTGTGAGGCGACAGTGCTAACGACTGAGCCACCGTGCCACCCAACACAGTGACATGTTGGCTTAAAACACTGGAAAATGCCTGTTGAAACTTAATGTTTAAAAAGATTTAGATCACGATTCATTTATGTCTTAGCATGTCCAATTCAACAGTTATTAATCCAAATAACTAATAAAACCGTCCATTTATTTCAGTTATAGAGTTCTTATTCATGCTTTGAAAATGTACAATAGCTGCTTAAAAATACCTGTTATGACACTGCCACCTAGTGGCTGTTGACAAGACATTTAAAATACAAGATCTATATATACACATACAAAATCATATAGAAATCTTTATAAAAGTTATACATTTTTATAAATGTTTGAATCAACATTTATTAATTCTGAAACTAAATGAAATTGTAACAATAAAATAAAAATGTGATTAAAGTTGAGAGAGTTAGTTCTTCTTTCATAATGAATAGTGCAGTAATTATATTAAATTCATTACCCAAAAACTCTTTGTTGAATATTTAGTTAGTAACCCAAGGGGAGAAAGCCATATTAACAAAAAAGTAACAAAAACAAAATGTGTAGAGATTGACCGAGCTTGTAAGGAACCAAATTATCTTTGATTAAATAAAAATATATACAACATACATCTTTTATAACAAAAGAGCATCAACTGGCAACAGAAGCATCATCATGATGCATCTACTCAAGCTGAACCAATTCCAACAAGAAGTGCTATCAAGAAGGCCAGGTTTCCGATTATAAACAGGGAAAGCAGGACTGTCTCAGGTCTCATCTAACAAAAACAAACAAAATTGTACATGATTATATGTAGTTTAGTAAATGTTGTAAATAATGAATGTAATAAATAATGTTATTATGTCTTGATGCTCAACTTACCGGTCCACAATTGCAAAG
>CAIGQZ010032287.1:12023314-12037290 GCA_903798205.1 Danio tinwini | reverse complement strand
ATATAGATATGTATCCATTGATATTGTAACATTGGTGTTCAAATTTTGAAGTTGTTGTTGATTCTTTTTTATGTGTATAAACGCATATAAATGGTTCTGAATCATGCTACTTTTTGACATCAATGTCTTTTTTTGGCAGAAATGTTATAGTAGATTACAAAATAAAACAAAAATAACAACATACTCAAACACATAACTATAAACCAAAAATGAAGAGAAACTGAAAATAACTGGATTTTTTTTTATATATACACACATATTTTTTTTTATATTTATACACACATATACAAAAATGTGGTCACACTTTATTTTAAGGTACAATTCTCACTATTAAGAAACCATAAACTATGACTTTTGCCACAAAAAAGTCAACAAAAAAACTCCCAAAAAACTCCTTGCCACAAAAAAACTCCCAATTTGCTGCTTATTAATAGCTATTAAGTTATTTTATTGTTTTATGTCCTCTCGCTTTTAATACTCCTTGATCACTGTTTTATTGCTTTTATTTATGAAATGTTTTCTTTTATATTCAGTTTTCTTCTTTGTCTTTAGTACTCCTACAGCATTTTGGTCAGCTTTGGTTGTTTTTAAATGTGCTCTATAAATAAATAATGTATTGTTTTGCATTGTATATTAGTAGTGTAAAATAAGATCGTGCAGAATATGTACTTTGTAAGTACAATTAAACAGACAAAATCTTAGTGATAGCCTGGTAATACGCTTCTAGTGAATAATGAGAATTGGTGCTTAAACTAAAGCGCTACCCACAATGTGAAAGCGTTATATTGAATTTACCCCAGCCCAGTCTCCAGCACTAACGAACACTATGATGAATGCAATGGCCGTGGCGATGATTGACAGGGTCATCAGAGACACGTGAGCCTGTGGAACAAGAAATAATCCATAATTAGGCACATTCAACACATTTAACCATTCACATCGCATAATGTTTAAAAACAGCTGGATGTCAATAAGTTCATATTGTCCTGAAATGAAAGTTAATCTATCTATATTACCATCATATTTATATAACTGCTGTATAAAAGTAGTATTGAGTTATAATCTTTTAAGCGTCATATAATGCCATAAAGCTTATAGATGAGAAATGATGTTCCCACACCACCTTCTTATCTAATCTTGCATGTGCTAACTACACACATACTGTACTTATTAGTCCAGAGCTTTCATCAAAGAAACTTTCCTAGTCACACTGATCAAACATATATGTCAATATGACATGTAAACCACTCCAAAAATGAGCTGATGGGTAGATAAAGGACAACAACTCATTTGATTTCACAGGCGATTTAAAATATTACTAGCCACCAAAGTCTGATTCAGAAAAAAAATTCAAGAATCTATATTCCATATATAAAAATTGCAGCAAAATATTAATTATTATACAACCTCAATTCAGAAAAAAAGGCTGGGACAGTATGGAAAACCCAATTGAAAAAGAAAGTAGTGATTTTCAAATTTACTTGGACTTGTTTTTCATTGCAGACAATATGAACACATTATTTCATGTTTTGTCTGGTCATCTTTATTTCCTTTGTAAATATACATCCTTTTTTGTCATTCAGACCTGCAACATATTCCAAAAAAGTTGGGAAAGTAGCAATTTAGGGCTAGTAATCGGGTAAATTGGTTGCACTTAGGAGGCACTGCATCAAGAATTGTCATTCATCTATATGTAATATTACTACATGGGCTCAGGACTACTATGGCAAAGGTACCACAATATGTACTTACATCCACAAATCCCAGTTAAAACTGTACTGTGCCAAAAGAAAGCCCTATGTTAACAGTGTCCAGAAGTGCCATCAACTTCTCTGGGCTCAGAGGCATTTGGGATGGACCATCACAAAGTGGAAACATGAACTGTGGTCAGATGAATCAGTATTTCAGGTATAGTGTACAGTGGCCTATAATTGATCTTTTATGTAATATTATGTTTATTAAGAGACCACTTGAAAATGTCTCTGAGTTTACTGGAGTTATTAAGTAAGCATTTCATTTTCCAGAAAATGTAAAATAAAATAAAAAAACATGGAAGAGAATAATAACTTAATTTGGCCAACTGTCAAAAATAAAACATATTATAAATTAAGAGTCCCACTTTATATTAGGTGGCCTTAACTACTATGTACTTGCATCAAAAAAATAAATAGTGTACTTACTGTACTGTGTTCATAATATATTGCAGATACGGGCACCGATTATTTTACTAATAATAATTTTACACAGCTACATTTACTAATCTTAAAAGTTTGTTTTTGCTTTTAACAAAGAGGGAGTTAAATCAGGTGACAATATTAAAAGTAATAGATTTAATAAGTGATTTATATACGACAGTCCTTCTCAATATCAAAACTTATCAGTTTTGTTTCATTAAGGGTGGGTTAAGGTGTAAGTAATGGTCAACAATGTACAGTAATTACAAATGTAATTACATGCATGCATTTAATCAATCATAAGTACAATGCAAACACATGTATTTACACAATAAGTAATGTACAGTGTAACAAATTATCAATTTTAGTGTAAGTATATATGACGTAAGGCTTCTTACTATAAAGAGGGGCCGAATAAAGTTACCCAATAAATTTCTTATTTGTTTTCCATGACTGTATATTTATAGTTATTTACAGTCTAATTATATTTGATCTCAAAATCCAATGAAAGCAAAAGGCTTCAGATGAGCGTGCTCTCCAATCGCACAACTACATATCCAGTTTCCCATCCTCCCTCTTCGCACACAAACGGCTATTCTCTTTCATAACATTTACAATTGCTAATGATTGTGCAGGAGATTACTTTGCCAACCAGTGTCTTCAATATGTCAATAAATGGATCTGATTTACACTTGTGCATAATGGCTGTGAAACTACTTACCACGAACCAGAAATCTTTACCGAAACAGCCTTGGCCCTTGGCGACTCCCTTTAAATAGCGTGCAATGATCATCCCAATGCTGCCCGTCGCCATCCAGGAGATTAACATTAGGCAACCTAAGACAGACGGTTATTTTTAGGACCATAAAAACACTGGTGCGATGTTCCAATGTGAACTGTGTGAT
The DNA here is from genome assembly GCA_903798205.1 of Danio tinwini. Taxonomy (NCBI): domain Eukaryota; kingdom Metazoa; phylum Chordata; class Actinopteri; order Cypriniformes; family Danionidae; genus Danio; species Danio tinwini. The sequence continues at coordinate 12,034,211 of CAIGQZ010032287.1, read as the reverse complement.
GATGAACTCACCGTGGGCTTTAACAATGGGTGGAAATGCTTCATCGCTTGTGGTGACAACACTTGGATTCAGTAAATTAGCTTTGGTGCTGGTGACATATTTATTGGTGTGAAACTGGATGTTTCCTAAAAAAAAGTGAAGGTATTGAAAAAAAAGGTGTTTATGTGATTAATGAAGCCTTCTCTTTCAGTTCCAAGCATGTATGTGTAATGATCCTGGTTGCCTTTGTCAACTTTGTACTATGTTTTCTCTGCTCTTCACTGCTGGGTTCTCAACTCAAACCGAACAAGTTAACTTAACTGTTTTTACAATTTTTATTTGATTGAACATAAAACAATTAAGTTGTCCCTAAAAAACAAAGAACTTTGTTGTTTTAACTCATTTTAAATAAGTAGTTTGATCAAGCAGCAAAAATCTATATTTTTGAGTGCTGGCCCTGCTCACACTCAGTACCACAACCAATTCGACTAATCAGAGATCTTGTGCTGCACAAGAAATTAAGAAAAATAAATCGTCTAAAACTGATTTGTCTTAATTTGTCACTTCACTTGTTTTGAGGCGTTTTATTTTCTATAGTCACAATATATATATTATATGCTTGAATTAGGGATGCACGATATATCAGCGGCCATATCGTTATCACTCGATAAATTTTTTACAATCTTATCGTTATTGATCCGATATCAAAATTAGGCCAATATCTTTAAGCCTATAGATTACGTAGTTGTGCAGAACTTCCTCCCTTGTGCACCACCTATTTTTATGCGCATTTTGGATATGTGCACAAAAAAACTGTTGATGGAAAATGCCTAGATGCGCATACATTTTGAAAATGCGCATAAAAAACATATGCCCATAACGGAGTAGGAAATACTTTTTATTTTATAAGAAAAGATGTGCATAAACTATGATGGAAACCCTTTTACCACACAAATTCCAGTATGCACATTAAAAAAGCACATGTGATTTTGTTACAGGAGATCATGAGATGACAAAAATGTGCACAAATGAATAAACCTGCAGGCTGAGCACAATGTAAAATATCTGAAATGTTGTTTTGGTCATTCTAAATTGCCTTAACCATTTCAGTATTAGTGTTATTATATTATTAATGACCTCCAGAATCAATAGTGTCTGTGCTCCATGTCTCACACCTTCGAACGCCACTGCATGTTCACTGCTTGTCAGGATTGCCTTCTGAAACCTGACTTATACTCGATGCGTCTGCTAGTTCGCTTGAGTGCGTGCGGCGAATGTAATGTCATCGCAAAGTTTGCAGAGGTTCGCTTCTGGTGCGCGCGACATGATTTCGGCTGGCGGAGCGCAAGTTTTTTTTTGGAGACTCGAGTGAACAGTTGGTGTGGTGCCACGTTTGATTTGAGTTGAATATGAAACACTTTGAAGAGTTTTGTCTGAAACAGTACGACTGTATACCCATCTTTATGATCCGTAATTATAGAGATAGCCAGAATATCAATAATTCTTGGCTAGAAATTGCAACAGCCGTGGGAAAGGAGAAACGTTTTTGTTAAAAGGTTTGGATAAACCTGAGGGATGAGTTTGTTAAAGCCAAAAGAGGCCATTGCAAAAGTGGAGACCCAGGAACACAATTACAGAAATATGTTTTTCTTATTAGTCACAGTCACTGAATCTAGCATAGGTGTTCTCAACTGTCCACCACATTCTGTCTTTATATTATGCACTGTGTTTGTCATAAAGTTATCTGTGCTCAATGCTCAGGTTTTGTATCAAAATCTGACTTCATGGACTAATTTGATTCTGCTTCGTTGCACGTGCATCACACAGCGCCTGCAGTTAAAAGTTTCAAACTCACATCGTTTTATCATAAACCTTTTATCAATATTTCTTCACGCAATGGACCGCAAGAACGAACATAGAAGTGTTGTATTATTAACAAGCAGCACCTACATGTGTTACACCTACAAGAATTATTGCTTTTTTTTGCTTTAAGTATGGATGACACGGTGGCACAGTGGGTAGCGCTGTCTCCGGGTGCTTCGGTTTTCAAAGTTCAAAGACATGCGCTATAGGTAAATTGAATACGCTAAATTGGCTGTAGTGTATGTGTGGGTGTGAATGCAAGAGTGTATGGGTGTTTCCATGCTGGGTTGTGGCTGGAAAGGCAAATTCTGCGTAAAACACATGCTGAATAAGTTGGTGGTTCATTCCGTTGTGGCGAAAAGAAAATGAATGAATGCTTTGAGTATGCTATTCAGTTCATAAGATCAGTTAAAATTTATTAAATTCAAATTTGTTGTTTACTGAATAAAAAAATAAATAACATTTTGAAATATTTATAATCCATCGGTTATTATCGGCCTTCAAATCTTAAGAGTTACCGGTTATCAATATCGGCCAATCCTTATGCATATCCCTATGTAATCAGTGACATCCACAGTAGAAAGTCTAAAACACAAATACCATGGAAGTCAATGGTTCGTTTTTTGGTAACATTTTTCAAAATATTATCTTTTATGTTAAACAGAAAAAGGAAACCTAAAAAAAATGTAGCTACTTGAGTGTGAGTAAATTTTCATTTTTGGTTGAAACATTCCTTTAAATATTGGTGGGTGTGGTTTTCAGATTATGTGTAGCTGTTTCTGTAAGCCCCTATGTTTCTGGTTTAGTTGGTCAGTCATTGTTTGCTGTAATCCTGTGTGTCTAGTAACTATGTCTAGCCATGTTTTGTATTCATTTTGGATTATAATAAACTCTTACATTATAATACACTCCATTTAGATCCACTTCTCACTTTTTGCCTGCAGCAATGCCACAGAATGACCCTTTTCATTTACAAATAAAAAAACCCTGCTATTTTAAAAGGTTGTTCCTGTGGCTTTTGATTATAAAATAAGATAGAATACAGTAAAAAATCTAGAGTCAAACTAATAATATTATATCTTAACTTATAAAATTAATAATACTATTACATATTTTAAATATGTTACATTAGCACTACACTACATAACACACAACCTTTACTTTTCAAGTAATCTTTGACTTGAACAACAAAGAAATGTAAAATCTGGACCACAGACCTTGAGATGAGGATCCGGCAGCGATCATGAGGTAGTATTCATTAGTAGATGCTGCTCTAGTTGCAGTGCTAATAGTGTTACGGGAAGTAAACGAACAATTAATATTTCCATTCGTAAGTGCTGTCAGGATATTGGTTACATTGCCCTGTAAATCAAGTAGATTTATGTTTATTAGAATGCATGTTAGAAATAAGAAAAAAAAGTATGCCACTCGGAAGTAATAAAAGTGATTCGTACCAGTGAAAGAATCGTTGGAGACGTTTTTCCTGAATTAAATGCATGTTGCACTTGAAGGTTGCCATTGTTGTCCTTCCCACATATGTAAACATCGTCATTGCCCTGAAAACACCAACAAAGCACCTTTTAAAAAGCCCCTATTATGGGATTTTGAAATTGACCTTCCATGTAGTGTGTAACACAGCTCTAAGTGAAGTGAAATATCCAGCTAAAGCTAAAATCTGAAAGTAGACAGTTTTTAAAACTATTGATTCATCTAAAAAAAAAAAAACGACTCATAGTGGTTTAAATGAATCGTCTTGATAACGAGTCTTTAGCTGTTTCGGTGGGACGTCGATACAAAATATAATGGTTGCGCGCCGAACCCACAAAATTTAAACCTGCGGCCCAGCCCACTACCACGGCAGCAAAGACAAACAGATCCTGAAGTCATGAGTCATGAAGACGCTGTGCTTACCTGGATATTATTGGAAGTGTGAGGGAAAGAAGTGCTTCAGCATCTACATGCTTACAATGAACTTTCAGTACACAACTCATGGATTAGATTCTTCCTTACACCAGGCAAACAGCATACATACTGCCACGTGATTGACAGCGTACGTTGGGCACTCAAGGGCAGTAAGCTGTTTGCATTTAAAGAACATTATATTTTTCTGTGTGAAATACAAGGGATTTTATATATATAAGTATTGAACAGTTCATTCCAGCGCATTCATGTGAGAGTATGTATACTGTGGGAGCAAGTTCAAGCCAAACAGTGAGAACAGCGCCTACTAGGGTCACAGAATACAATGGTCACAGAATTTGGTGTAACACGTGCAAAATAAGGACAAATTATTAGATACAAGTCAAACAAGGGCACGCTGGACTTCGGTCTGGTGCACAGCACTGGTTGGGCAAAGCAGAGTACAGGTAAACCCTGAGAACATAACATTTCAGGCAAGAGGTGCCACAGCAATGGTACCAAATAGAACATAGAAATGATCCACAGCTGAGAAGGGAGAAAAGCTCCAAAATGCAAGATAATTAATGAAATCAGACCTGGCCCATGACACATTTTATAAGTGTAAGTAAATAGCTGCCTCCTTGTTTTCTCTAGCTAGTAAAGTATGCATTTAATTGTGTTGTTACTTGTAATCGCTTGCACTGTATCAGGTTAACTCTATATTCCCATATCTCGTCTAATGCCTCGTTAAAGGCTTGCTGCTTTTTTATTTGGATTTAAATGTGTTTGTGGTGTTTAACTACACTGTTTTCAGAGGTGAGGTGTCTGAATAACACTGTTGAGAACGGGGTACTGTTTACTGTGGTGTTATTAAGTTTACTATGAAGTGTGTTTTGGGCGTTCGTTGCGATCGGATCCTATACTAATGTTGGCGACCCGGTGGCTTGATAAACCACGCTGGGCATTTTACTGTCTCACGCTGAACACTGTCGACCAATCGCAACAGGCTGTCATCAGTCCAATCAGTGCAGATTAGCTTCGCGCTAAGGGGTTTGGGAACAAATGAATCTCTGAACGCTTCATATGGGAGTCGCTGGGATAATTAGGTAAAAATAAATGCATATTAAAAAACCATGAAAGTGTTTTTTGACCCTGCATATATATCAGCCTGTTGTTGGAGACCCATAAAACCGAAATATGACCCTTTTTAATGTATAATAGGGGCTCTTTAAAGCTATTCAACTGTCTGATATTCCTGGTAATGCACTTTCCAGGAACCCGCACACTTGTTTTCCTGATGCTTGTTGAGGCATGCACAAGAATAAGTCAGTAGTTATTGTATATTTCAGGAGAGGAAAGTCCAGTGCCTTCATGGGAAATTGAGTGTTTACAAGGCTGTAGATTAAGAGTGAAATTGTATACATGTTGTATCATGAAATCCAACCATGTATGGTGTTTTGATACGCTACTGCACAGGTGTACAACTCAGTTCCTGGAGGGCCGCAGCTCTGCGCAGTTTAGTTCCAACCCTAATTGAACACACCGGATCAAACTAATTGAGTACTTCAGTCTTGTTTTAAACCTACAGATAAGTGTGTTGAAGCAGGGTTGGAACTAAATTGTGCAGGGCTGTGGTGAGTTTGAAATCCCTGCGCTAACGCATGGCAAGCTGCTTTAACAGCATGTGCTTGCTTGATTTTACAAAGCCATACAGTTATCTTTTTATTGTGCATCTATACTAGTGCCTAAACATTTTTTTATGAAGGGCCAAAAAACAAATTTGATTGAGGCTAGTGGGCTGAAGGTAAATATAGATGGGGTAATTTACCATGGGTAATTTCCTAATTTATTTAATAGTCTTTAAAAATGACTAGAAAACATTGCTTTATATTAACTAATACAGTATTCTTTTATTTTTTATAATGAACTTAAAGTAAAAACAAAACTCTAATCTAATTTATATCAAAATTACACTAGTTTTTGCCTTGATTAGTCCTCTATCCATCGAGTGACAGTATTTCCATTTTAAAAACTCAGTTTAATTTACATTTAATTAAAACATTTAACATCAGTTAGCTTTTTTTTGTAGCTCAGCAATAAAACAAACAAAAAAGTTATGTCAAATTAAAAATAATGATCTCTGTGTTAAAGGCATTCGCCCCAATCTTCTCCATCATATTCACTCTCCTCCCAGATGGAATGGTGGGCCAAATCAAAGGTTACAATGGGCCAACTTTGGCCCGCATGCCGTACTTTGGGCATCTCTGATCTATACAAATAAAAGTAATCCCTTTACAAGTTTTAAATTATGACTCTAACCTGTCAGGCCAAAAATAAGGACATATTTTTATATCATTAGTACATTATGACTGAATCTGCAGTTAAACTGAAATATACAGGAGATTAAATTACTCAGTTAGCATTCCTAACAGTATATCGCAGCCGATTTATCAACAGAAAATCCAGTCAAACGTGCATGAAAGAAGTTGCACTGCATAACTGAAATGCAGGCTATATTCTGTGCCGGTTATTTTAAGGCCTGTCACAACTTGCTGACCCTTTTTTTTTTTTTTTTGCAGATGGGATGATTTACCTGGAACCCGCGTTAAAGTACAAAGCCTTTGCTTTTATAATAATGTTCAAAGTTAAAAGAAAAATGTATTTATGCTTAATAAGAGATGAAGTTTCAGTTGAAATAATCAAATTAAATGTGTCCTGCCTTACAAAACCATAAACGTAACAGCCTTTTTTTTTTTTTGTTTACAACGAATTATAACTGTAGTTGTATTTCTGTAATTATACATCTACTATAAAGCTACTTATTTTCTGATTTTTTTATTATCTTGTTCTGGTAAAGCGCTTTCTGACAAGTTGAATGTGATTTTTGCTCTCACTCTTTCTCTTTATAACTGCAATATTGATTGATGTGTGGCAGATTTTTTTTTATTTCATGTGTTTAGAAATTTATAAATAACAAATTTATCCTTTAAAGCCTACATTCTACATTGTAAAAGTGCTATATACATAAACATGAATTGAATTGCAAGCCATTTTGCTATTCGACTTTTATCCTTTTAAACCATGTTGTTCGACTTCGTTAATAAAAAATTGTTGTTCATTTAGTGTGTTTTTGAGATTTGCATTGCTACCAAAATTATGTCCAAAAATTGGACATACAATGATCACATGGTCGTGATTAAAGGAGAACAGTCATAATTGATCATTTAAAGGTCCCATGAAATTAAAATAACGTTTTTTTTAATGTTAGTATCAGTATTGTTCACTTTTAGGATATCTATAAGCTAGTGCACACCAAAGAGGTGACAAAAGTTGGATTTACAAGATATAAAACTGATACAAACATGTAAAGCTTGTAGTTTGTCACTTTCGCCTAAATGAATCAACAATTTTTTTCACGTCAGTTTCTCATCAAATCTTGACCAATCAAATGCTCTCTAGTATCTGACATGCCCCGCCCCCTTCAAGACGTTCACATTTGATGCATTTGAACTCAACCACTCTCATTGGCAGAGTTGTAATAAAACAAGGTGCCATTGGCTGTTTTTTTTTTTAAGAAGAGGAGCTACACTATATCCCACCCTCTTTTCATGTTTCGATTGAGGTTACATCAGACATCGAATAGAAATGCACATTTCAAAGCACTTCACAGGACCTTTAAGGAGACTGTGACCACACTAGACCAGTGGTTCCCAACCATGTTCCTGGAAAAACACCAGCATTGCACATTTCCATGTCTCAAATTTTACTGTAGTTACATTAATTTTCCAATTTAATTACAGTTACTTACAATATACTTGCAATATACTTGCCTTAAATACTCTACATGAATGTAGCAGTTCAGAATGTAAAAGTCAGAATGTAAAGTAATTATATGTTTCAACTAAAGAAGTAATTAAATTACTTGTTAACAGTTACTTAAAAACTGTTACTTTTCAGACAAATTAGAAGTCTTTAGAAGTAATTAGAATAATAATTAGATTATTAGTAATTAATAATTATTAGAAGTCATTTAAATACAAATTGAATGATGTAATTAGTAATTATTAATTAATTACCCTTTTAAAGTAACTTACCCAACACTGGTTGTAATTGAAAATAATGTTGTTATTTCAACAAATATTCATTTTGTGTTGAAAACTTGTTACCATTATTGGGTTAATTAAGTTTTTAGTGTATTGTTCATACATTAGACCAGCGGTTCCCAACCACCTGATTCAGACCATCAGCTCATTAGCCGAGACAGCGAGACATAAAATGGGTGTGACAGACAAAGGAGACATGCAAAACGTGCAGTGCTGGTGTGCCTCCAGGACCTGCACTACACAACTGAGTGCAAAGCAGACTGTGTATACATGTCATTTGGGACACAACACAAGTACTGTGAACAAATAAAGACGAAAACATCTGCGCATCCCTGATGACATTTCTTACTAGATAAAAATATATACTGTACCATTTGCTGGTCATCTGAAAACCCAATCGCAACGTATCCATCAGCCTGGCCAAACATTTCAATCCTCATTTCTGACTGGTCAGATGAAGCCTGCACTGCCACAAAGTAACAGCCGGTGCTGGTGGTTGGGTCACAGTTGTTGGGCTGACTGAAGCAGACTTTGGTGCTCCCACAACCAGGAATTGATGCAACCTAAGATGAACAAAGGCACTACTGTTTGAATAGATGGACTGATAAGTGTCATTTCTGAGATTTGACATTTAAAGTGACAGCTAAACTTACAGTTGGTGTGACAGTTGCAGAAGTAGTAGTAGTAGTAGTAGTGGAAGTACCAGTAGTTCCTGCACCATTGTATGCAACAGTAGAGCTTTTGACTCCAACCCAAAATACAGCATCAGACTGCACAAATGTTACACTGTAACAACAACCACCCCCAAAAATATTCCATTACAAATGATGTATATAAATAGAAGTAAAATTGAAATAATTATAGCATATTTAATTATTTCTAATTACAAATACAAATCGAAATATACCTGAACTGTATATTTCCAAGCTGTCCAGATGTAGGTGCTGTCCATTTAGCTTGAATTGAACTTTTTTTAGAATTTGATGTGTGAGAGACTGATCTGGCCTAAATAAAGCAATAGTAGAATTAACATCAGAATATAAAGGAAATGATCAATGTTGTTATCTTGTTTATAACTAAATTAAATATGGTTATAGCAATGCCATCCATATTTTAATGGCAGCATTTATAATATCTTTGATGGATGCTCAATATATCATTTCAGCATCGATGTCGCAATGTGTGCATTCGCAATAGTCACATCGCAGAACATGCAATGTTGAGTTGGAATTTTTATTGTTAATCAGCAATGAAGAATGTACAGTGTTAACATTTTACATTACATTTCATTATTCAATAAGGGCAGGACAAAATAGCGATATGCATTAAGTGGAACCTTGTAATGGCGGATCGAACATAAATCAATGTTGCAATTCTAAGAAATATATGTGCTGTTTATAAAAGAAATACATCTTATAATTTTTTTATGCATTTTCCCTCTTTATTTACAAATATCATGATGTATTGTGGATAGTTTTCTCCATCTCTTTCGCTGATATCGTGATCTATTATTATCAGGGGCAAAATATCATGATAATATCGTATTGTATCGTATTACTGTACCTGAATTTCTGACTACTTATGTCACTTTTACTTTATCTAATTTATTCTTGCAAATTCTTTGATTCATTCCTCTACAAGATTATTGCAATCAAAGTTAATGATTTTATTCCAAATAAAGCTATTTTAAGTCATCTGCCAAAATTGTATTCATATCGTAATATAAATAATATTAAATTGTTTTGCAGCAAAATAAACTATTGCAATGTCAGATGTTTCTAATATTGTGCAGCCTTAGTATCTATCATCCATCCATCTAAATAAATAAATAAACATATTTTAATAATACATTTTTAAAAACTGTCCTGTTGTTTGAGCACTGCAAGACAATTTAATGCCTGTTATGCAATTATAACTACATGTTTAGATAATCACAGTTTGTGTTATGTTATCAAGAAATTTTTGTTTGACACTCCACTTTTTACATTTTAATGTGACTTCAGACACCAAAATGAGACCTCATGCCTTTGACCCCTATAGATATCAGCAGGCTTAGAGGAACAGTTCAAAATGTCTTCAGTTCTTCAGAATATCTTACAAGGAAACGTCTGAATTTTCATTTTTGGGTGAGCAAATTTCCTTTAAGGGTTTTAAACGTATAAATAAGTTGGAAAACTCACAGACACTCCATCACAGGAAAGGAGCTGCATATTACTGCCCATCACAGAAAAGGTGCCAATGGAACTACTCGATCCAACTGGACGTGCTTGCAACATAAAGCCTTCAAACTGATATCCCGTTTGGCTACTTAGCGTTACTGAGAAAAGGGAAAAAAAGCTGTTCATGGTAAGTTCTCACATAAAACAGACCATAAACTCACTGATATGAGTTGATAACTGTACAGCTGTTATACGATGACCTGCTATAAATGACATTTCACTGATTGTTGACAGTAGTGACTCAACATAATGCGTGTGAAAGAAATAGTTGATAAATAATAGAGTATTACTGAATAGCGCATTTCTGCATGTTTTAACAGGTTGAAAATTACAAAGTGATCAAAAACAAATTTGTAAGACTTTTGGAGACTTTTTGTGGATTTTTGTTGTGTGTAAAATATTAATATGTGAAAATGATGAAGAATTTCTTCCAAACGTCACATAAAAAATACTGTAATTTCATCTTTTTATGATTTTTATTAGAAAATAAGTTGGTCAAAAAAGTTTTCATTTGTTAAAATCAGCGTAGGGTGTATTCAGTTACAAAGCGACTAGTTTTTGGGCCATTTAATTACAGCTACTTATAATATAATTGCCTTAAATACTGTACATGAATGTAGCAGTTTTATAAAAATCAATTCAGAGAAGCAGAGTAATATACTGTATATTTAACAGAGTAATTATATTTTTCAGCTAAAGAACACTCAAATCCTTTATCAAGATTGTATATGCTTTAAAAAACAAAGAAATTAGTTTACGAGGTATACATTCAGAGAACCATTCAGAGTTAATATACAGTATATATATATATATATATATATATATATATATATA
>CAIGQZ010032287.1:12010348-12022914 GCA_903798205.1 Danio tinwini | reverse complement strand
AAGTAATTTAAATATAAACTGATTGATGTAATTAGTAATTACAAATTAATACCCTATTGAAGTAACTTATCCAACACTGGTTGTAACTGAAAATCACGTTATTTTACAGTATGCCACCAAAAATTTCTTAACTCGTCCATTTATGTTAAATAGGCGTTTTATGTAAACATGTCACTATTATTGCTTATTTTATTTTTTGTATTATGTTTTTTTGCTATAAAACACATTTTAATTTTACATTTTAGAAGAAATAACTTGCAGAACAAAACAAATACGTTTTACGCACACAATATATAGTAAGTCCAGAGAATGGACTGGCCACTCTTTGTTTAGGCTACATCCCAGGTCTGTTCGCTCAACATTATGAGATAAAAAAATAGCTTTACATTATAAACACAGCTACCTGTATAGAAAAACACGCATGCCCTCCAAAACTCAATGTAACTTTAGCTTGTGAAAAGCAGCCTCACCTGTGATTTGATCTCCTTCTTTAAATGTGGTTTTGTCAGCAGTAACGCTAAACGGAGAAGAGCTGGTCTGAGCGTTAGCGCCGTGATTAGGAAACATAGAACCACAAACACTACTAACAAGTCCATTCTTATAACTCTGCACAAGCCCAAAACACGACACGAGAACAAACAGCAGCTTCTGAGGAGATTTACAAAGACTATCCATCTTCAGGTGTAGCGGTAAGAAGAAAACAAACAACCGACGGAGGTCAGGAAAAAGAGTGTGGGAATCCTTGTTATAAACAACCTTTCGACTGAGAATTTGCTGCCGTTGTGTTTGGAAACTATCAGTCCGCGCTCTCTAGAATACAGTCACTTCACGTCTTCATCGTAAATAGTGAATGTCATCCTGGGCGGGGCATACCTGAACAGGTAATTGATGCTGTAATGCAACAGTAGTGGGTGGGCGATCGCGTGATCCTGTGTTCGAGGGTGAGGAAACCAAGGAAATGGTAGCACTCAGTTCTGTCAGTTCCAAGCTGGGGTGGAAACATTTTAAGACCCCCTTAAACCTCGATCTACCCAAAGGCTTCAGTCGTTCAATATTTATCTCAAAACTTCCCTTGTCCAATTTGGTGAGACCATGAATTTTTTTGTATAATTTTCCTAGTCTTAGTTAGTGTTAACCGTGTATCTGCATATGTGTTTAAGATTTAAGGGAAAAAAACAACTGAGAGATTTTTAAAGACTTTGTCTGGATTTCTTTGGTGTGTGTAAAATGTTAATATATAAAAATAATGAAGGCATTCATTCCTAATTTCACATAAAATATTATAATTGAGATTATAATGTTTTAAGGAAACAACAGTCAAAAATAACAAATGTATTTGTGTGATTGAAAATCAGGGTTATGCCACCAAATTTGTCTTAACTTGACTGAACTTGTAGCTAAATCTTGCTTTTTTATTTGGGCTGTACAATATATCGCTTCAGCATCAATATAATTCACAATATTCACATCACAGGATATGCAATGTTAAGTCTGGATTACAATTTATCACTTGCATGTGTTTTTGAGGCCTGTGGCTGGTGTACACATATTATTCGACAGCTCATCTCAAGGTGGGACATTCACATTCTGTGCATTCACAGATGCTTTTCTGCAGATCTTTCTTTTGATACATAGTTATTTGAGGTCCTACAATTTTTCTATCAACTCAACCATTTTATCAGTCTGATTATTCTCCTCATACCGCTTACATCAATAAGGTATTTTCACTGCCTTCTACTCATTTTCTGTAAACCACAGAGTTGGTTGTGGGTGAAAATCTCAGCCGACAAGCAGTTTCTAAAATAAAAAACACTCAAATCTTTCCATCTGGCACCAACAACTCTCTTATTACCTATAGTCTACTGTTTCTATTTACAGTTTGAGTAAGCTAGCCAAACAAGCTGTGGGTAAACTGGTGATTTCTCTGAAACAAGACAAAAATTTATTTGGAGATTTTTTTCAGAAGTCAGACGATGTCACAAAACACACTTTGCTTTTGGTTGCCAGAACAGAGGGTTATTTACACTGAACAGCAATCGTTTTGCCTTAGTTGGCTGTCAGTTTGAGCGTGAAAAACAAACAATATAATTGTGTGGCATATTAGTGCTCACTAAGCCATGAGTAAAACTCATACATAGCATCTTACCTGAAATACATTGTTGTGTAAAGTACTTCCATGAGGGATGAACAATGAGCTTTTGTTGGCCAAGCACAGATGAGGCAACCATGACTTAGCAAAAAAGAAAAATCATCCATCTCGTGGATTAGAATAAATACCCGCTTGTAATAGTTTGAAGATTTTTTAACACCAATTAAGAATGAAAAAAAATATATATTGAGGAAGCATCAGATATATTTTAATAAGCACAAATTGGCATAAATAATATCTTAAAGAGATAGTTCACCCAAAATGAAAATTAGCTTCTAATGTACTCAACCTCAAGGCATCTTACGTGTACGTATATGAGAAATTTAGATGGTTTTTTTTGAGACCAGAAAAAATGGTCTCAAAAAATATTTATTTTTTTGAAGACCAGCATTTTGTTTATCTCTCTTTACTGTGCCTCTGTGTTCATTTCAACAGCATGTGCAGTGCATGCTCCTGTCCAGCTGGTGGCGCTAAATGCACCAACAAAAACATGTCTAAAAAGAAGAAAATGGCAGCAGTCTCTTGTGGAAGTTACACAAAACTTTTTATAATTTTAGATTTAAATTTAGATTTTTTTTTCTTAAAAATCTACATTGATTTGCTACAGAAGACAATTATTCACCCATTGGAGCCATGCGAGGCAGTTTTTATTATAGATGAATGTGCTTTATTGGACTTGTTTTAGACAGCCGAAGAAAAACAGCCTTCTGTTTCTACTGTAGACCATGAGAGACACAATTAATCTGATTGGATTTGACTGAAAATAGTAAACAACATACACATAAGATGCCATAAGGGTGACTAAATTATGGGCTAATGTAATTTTTTTGGCAACTAACTCTAACCAACAAACATAATCTGGCAGTCACTAATAAGAGCGTGGACATTAGAAAAATCGTTAGCACGATCAAAAGATAAAGTGCCTCACTAAACATTAAAACAACTGCAAAAGTTTTTGAAAGGTTGTAAATGTAAAATAATTTCCTTAGAATTTTTCATATACAGTTGGTGGCTAGAATTATGTGAGAGCTACAAAGTCCTTAATAGATTCATAGATCATAGAGAGCCTCCAGAACAGTGGCGATGGACCAAGCCTGTGTTTCACAACTGAATGGGCAGTACTGTCCGTTTTCATTGGTCAGCTCAGGTAAACCCTTCCAAGGTGATCTGGATTAAAGAAAACAAATAGATATGAGCTGCTGCATACCGTGTAAATGACTCAGCTACTGTATTACAGACTGTTTAAAACACATGCAGATTGTTTGTTTGTTGTTGCTAAAATAACTGAGGCACAAGCTGTAGAGGCTCCATCCTCTTCTGAAAAGGGGGTGGAGCTCCCTATGCAGCTAATTTGCATTTAAAGTAACACATGAAAAAAGCTGTGCTTTTTACCCAAAATATACATTTACACCAATGTATAATACAACCTGAATTCTAGAAAAGTTGGGAAATTTTTAAAAATGCAATAAAATCAAGAGCATGTGCTTTCCTGATTATCTTTTACTTTTATATGATTGACAAAAGAGAATGTTTCCAGTAAGAAAACTATTTGTATTCTGGAAATATAAAGAAATTTAGATTTTTATGCCTGCAACTCTAAAAAGTTGGCACAGAGGCAAAATAAAAGTCTGGTGGTCATAGAGTATCCAATTAAAACAGTTTTGAAGCATACATGAGGGCTTTATTGTTGGATACAAAATCTGCATCTCAGTCTTTCAAAGTAAAGCAGGATCATGGCTTATTATTTAGAGCTAAAAGTCATGTGAGAATTGTCAAACAAATCAAAATTAACATTTATTAATGCAAAATCATCACCAATTTTAGTCTTTCACCAGCTACTATATTTAATATTATGAAAACATTAAAGAAATCCATATAAATCTCAATCTGTATAAAGACATTAACTCTCAAGTTTAATGTGCTTTAGCTTAGAGCCTCAAATTGCACTGCATAAAGAACTGTGATGTGGTGCTAAATAAAGTCATGTAAGCTCGGTATAACTTCAGAAAAAAAAACACTGCAACTGAACACAGTGTGCTGCTGCATCAAGAAATGCCACTTAAATGTTTGTTGATGGTAAAAGCTGTACATTTGTTCTGTGCAGTTGTGATGCCGCTGGTTCTTAGGGTCCATATTTCTTGGAGAAACATACCTTGAGATCCCAGTCTGAAAGTTCAAAGAGACCATCCAGACTTTCATGAGCGACAGATGCAAACGCAAACATCTGTCATGTTTTGGGGAAGCGCAAAGCAAACGGCTTGAGTGTGAGAAATACTATTGACATAATACAAGTACTATTGACACAGAGGCATATATTGACAATGCAGAAGCATATACTGCCATCAAGATAATGTCTTTTATGGTAAGCCTATGGTTATTAGATCAAGTCTCGCTCTGCATGTGCTACAGCAGCTTGGTTTTGTAGATACAGTGTGAATGTGCTTGACTGGCCTTGCTCCAGTCCAGTCCTATTGAAAATGTATGGCTCACCATGAAAAAGAGAAAGCGATAAGGATGACTACTGTTGAGAAGCTGAAGGTTTATATTGTCAAATTGGGCAAAAAAATATTGCTTGTAAAACTTCAACTAAACATTGTATTAAAAGGAAAGATAAAATGGAGTTAACATGAACATGACAATTCAACAGGAAGTTGACATTTCAACATGAAATGAAGTTAAACATGCCTCTGTCGCAACTTTTTTAGACTGTGCTGCAGGTATTAAAATCAAAATGTGTTAATATTTTCAGAATACAATTAATTTACTCACTAACACATGGGGAAGCTTTTCTTTGTACTTTTGTTAATTAAATAAAAAATATAAATAAATAAATAATGCTGATTAATAATGCTGATTAATAAATAAATAATCAGCATTATTCTTGATTTTATTGCATTTAAAAAAAACTTATATTTTGAGCTGAAATGTCAGACACAACCTGAGGACACCTGACACTAGAGAAGGGGTATCAAATTCTGGGATTAGTTCCAACTCTGCCCCAACACACAATCAATGTAGCTCTGAAATATGTCTGAAGGAAGTAGCTGGATCAGGTGTTTAATTAATGTAAGACTGAAACTGAGTTTGACACCTTTGTCTTCACACTGCCACCGGCAAGAGCATCAGAATTTACTCTGGCCACCCTGCCAACAACGTTCTGCATTCACAGCACTACCGGCAACATCGTCATTGGCTATGGCCACACTGCTGCTAGCATTCTGACGATCCAGTATGTTTACACAATTTCTAACTAAATAACGAATGGAGTGCATGCACACAGACTTTTAATACTTAGTCAGCCAGCCTAAGCGCTTCCGGTGAAGTGTCACGCCTTTACAGAACTGCATTCTTTAAAAATCAGTAATCTTCACTGCCTCATAGATATCAATATAAAGTGGGTCTCACACTGGTCAAGAAGCACTGAATTAAATTCAATTTCCCCCCGCCATGTCTTTAAAATTTGAACATTCATTTCAATGGAGTTTATGTGTTTGCCTGCTGCTGACGACGCTTGCGTTTACATGGTCTATCATCTCTTTTTTACGTTTTAACAACTGAATGAATTAGATTACACATTGATGCTGTAAAAGGAACCTTATGGAATTAAAAAATAGTCACATAAACCTTTCACCGGAGGCTAGTGAGGCTTTTGTGTTCATGTTTAAGTGCTAGTCTAATTCCAACATGCTGTTTATAGAAGAGGTTTAATAGCCTTGGTCTTTATGTTATTTTGTGTGCATCCTACTGTACACTAGAAAACTGCCCATAGCAATAATCAACCACTGTGCTTTGCTTTGCTTGGGAACTAATGTGGTTTATTGGACTGCATTCTCTAGAATCTTCTCAAGTGGTGGACTTGTACATTTTGATTGGTTACCAGCGGAACTGTGTCATTGCTAACAAAGTTAACAGGATTTCAACTCTCCTTGATTCCCATATCATCCAAAATACACTACGCCACTTTCACGCTCGCTGAAAATGAATGACTTCATTACATCTTTAAAAAAAATACATTATCTGACCCATTTTATTCTTTTGTGCGAACACTGTAATACCTTTCTAAATGGGTATGAAGTCTAGACAGCACATTCTTGACCAGATACACGCTTTCATTGTATGTCTCTTGGCCCATTTTCTTTCCAAAATAAAGTTTGGCTCTTAAGAAGTATCCAACTAGCCAAAGCCATTCCTGTAAACAAATTGTAATGTACATAGATAAGAAAAATAAATAAATAAATCTATCTATCATGTTCAAAGCAATTTATAGATTGAAGTGTATAAAAACATACAGGTCCTTGGTGATAGTTGAATCCTTTTGCACGGTTGTAGTTGTCATTGTCCAGGGCGTTGTCATAAACACCACAGTACACCAGATCACTGTTAGACAAACACAGAGACACACAAGTCTGACCTTTCTACATGGGAATGACTTCTCCAAAGTTGTGTGTGGTGTTTATCATTCACAATAATGTTATAATTGTTGTTTTAACAAGACCGCAAGCTAACATTGTATTGTATAATCCCCAATAAATATACAGCTGCTCAATTCCCGAAAACCTGAAAGTCCAGATTCTGAATAGACAACTTAAACAACAAGTAATTTACAGTAAAGGACTTACTCATTAAGACATCTTGTTTCATTACTTTACACATTTTTAACAAATTATTCATTGATAAATGGATTTTTAATGGTTCCTTGTTGTCATTAAATGACGTTCAAGAGTTCACACTTAGCTGATGATTGATTATAAAGCAAGTTTGGCATGCTGTCCCGGGAAAGAGCCCTAAGCTCAAAAGGTCCTTGAGCCCTGGGCTCCCTCCCATTTGCAGGGCTAGAGGGGAGCTTTGAGCTCAGGTAGATCTCGAGAACTCCCCCTTTTATGATTGCTATGAAGAGACATGCTGGTGGATGAGAGTTTGACTGTAATGTTAAATTTAGATTGATCAATTAACTAGTAGTGCATGGTTTTTGGAATGTGGGAGGAAATTGGAGAACCCGGGGAAAACCCACGCGAGCACAGGAAGAACATGCAAACTTCGCACAGAAACGACAGCCGGCCAGTTAAAGGACTAGAACCGGTGACTTTCTTTTTGTGAGGCCACATTGTTAATCGCTGGGCCACTGTGCCACCCTATGAAAAGAGAGGTGGCGGAGTAGGGGTGGAAGTGGGAGATTCTTCAAATCGAAGATGACTGTAGTGAGAAACCCTGGCTCTTTATAGTGGGTTAGGAAACATCTGATTGGTTGATCATACATAGTATGACCAGCCGTGTTCAATCATAATCTCATTCCTCTCGAAAGTAGTTTATAAATAAACTTCACTTAATTCACAGCATAATTGGAACAACGTTTATTTGCACCAAGTTTGCTTTCAAAATAACTTTATCGCCACTGTAGACATCCAAACTGAATTGTTACAATTGTTTTTTGTTTTTTAAAGCTAGAGTGAAGTGGTTTCATAAACATATATGATGACAGCTATCTCTGGATTACACACAAAAATGAATTTATAACAGTGATGATTAAAGGCATAATAATAAAAAATAAAAAAACATTTCGATTCAGCATGTTGAATGGCTAATGGCTGAAGAGAGCGCTGCCTGGATATTCAACAACGAATTAGAGCATGGGTCTGACATAGAGAAATGATGTAGCAAGTAAACAATTCAAGTCAAGAAGGAACACAAAGATGCCAGTTGTAATTTCTCAAATATTTGCAAATGATATGGATTTTTAGATCATCAGACATATTTGCAGTAGCGAATCCATGGTGACAATTACTGTAATACGCTGCTTTGTTTACGCTTTGCATGTGCATGTCTGAAGATCTGGTCTCCCATTGTAAACGAGAAAACAAACACTGCCCTCCATGGGAGCGGAAAGACACGCGGGTGCAGAACGTGCTTTCATTTCAGTCTGCTTTTGTCTGGTGTGCTCACGGCAGCTTTTCGGTCCAGACGTGAGCCAACGCAAGGCAACAACATAAGGCTGATTTATACTTCTGCGTCAAGCACACACATATGCTACGGCGCAGCCTACGCATGGACGCATAGACTCTCGCCGTGTCCATCGGCAACGTTGGCGCGCACCTCTCAAAAAATGTAACATGTATGCGTAGCGCAAGTTCTGTGATTGATCGGCTTGGTAGTGCTGACGAGTGTGAGAGGTGGAGGTGAGAGTGCAGCGCCCGATGCAGCGAGTGTTTACAAGTGTGGAGTCCCGTAAAGGAGCTCTGGATGGAGACTGTCGTTTTGTGTTTACCTTATGATTAAAGTTGTTGGATGTCCGCCGATTCCCGCCTCAAAATGAGCGGATTTGAGCCACTTGTACATTAAGGAAGTGTTCAGAAAAAACAAAACACCAGCGAGGAAACTCGACACAGAGAAACATAAACACCTACTGCCAGCTATCGTTTCGGAAGTGTATTACAGAGAAACAGAAACAGCGCGCAGAATTATAAATGCACGGCTACGCGCAGGGCTTGCGCCGTGGGTCACACCGATCACTTGACGCAGAAGTATAAACCTGGCTATAGTTGGGTTTGGTCAAAAAATATAGAATACACAAGACATGTCACTCGTAAACTTTTGAACGGGGAAAAGTGTAAAGCAGGTCGCAAACCAGAAGAGCCGCTCGGCAACGCACCGCACAGCTCCACGCATTTCAGATTTCTAAAAATAGGTTTCAATCAGAGTACACACACCGGCGCCACAAGTCAGCGGCTGTCTGCGGCGCCCAGCCACAACTCAGGACACTGTTCATATTTCTGCCGTGCCACAGAGCACCATCTGATTAATTTAGTTTTAAATAGCCTGCAAATGTGTGCGTCTGGTGTGCGATACTTTCAACTGTCATGTGTGCGCCGTGTCGCGGCGCTGGGCGGCACATTTGGTGTGTGACGCCCCTTACTGTCAATATGGCAAATAAAGCCCCACCTTCTAGTACAGGAGCCAATCGGCGATTGCTTCATGGTGATTAAAGCTGGCCTTCTAGTACAGTAGCCAATCAGCGATCGCTATAGAGCCACAATTCTCCGGGGGAGGGGCTTGGACCAGACGTGAGTTTCTGCAGATTTTGTGTGATACGAACATTTAGTAATGAACCTAAATAGACAGTTGTTGTTTAATTTTATTGGTTATTCGTAATATGAAATGTTATCATAAGCTTGGCAAGTAGTTTTGGAGAATTTGTTGTTTCCCCATTCAAACATAATGCCTGAGCATACTGCCCAAGAGATGTTGGTGGTTTTGTCAGTGCTAGTTGCTTGCCGTCGGCTTGGTGTGTACCGGCCCTAAACCTCATTCTCATCCAGGTCATGGCACCAACCTAATCTCTCCTGTTTGAAACCCCTGTCTGCTTCAAGTGGAGGTCAAACTGGTGATTCTGGCAGAGATGGCTTTGTTTTTGTTTGTTTGTTTATTTGTTGCCATACCAGAAACGAATGGCTATTTCATGACAAGATCAATAGAGATAAAAGCAACCTATTACTTAATAATAACTACAACTTCATATTTCAATAGGAGATTATACAAAAATAAACAAATTAATAAATATATGTACATTAACAACATATCTTAAAATATTCAATATATGAAAAATAATTGAAAACTCTTCCCGGGGATCAGCAGGGAGGGTAAACACCATGGTCTATAACATCTGTTGGAACAGCACTTCTTGAAATTAGGAGATTTTAAATAAATCTGGCCAATCATGTTCTGGAATTAAACACTTATTAAACTATGCCCATTCAGACAGAAGAGCACACTCTTAAGACTGCTTAGTGAACATGCAGACAACATGTGTTTTCTACTCACTCTGGGTCAAGTGTTTTCATCCCCAAAGGACCAAGAAGCTTTGTTTCAACAATCTCTAAAGCTTTCCAGGCTCTTTGCACTGAAAACAACTCTGGCGCCTGGTGAAACATAGAACTGTATAAGACAAGAGAATCCAAAAACAGTTGAAAAGATATTTAACATGTCCAAACTTACCACCACCATAGCGATGGTGAAGTTGGGCCTGAGCTGGTAGTCACACCAAGGACTAGAAGCCCCATGACTGTCTTTGTAAATGCATTTCTTGTGGACCAAGTCAGGATGTTGCTCATTTGGGTCTGCAGGGTCGTCTGAGACATAAAAAAACCTTTCAAAGTTCTCCTGGATTCTTTGATTCCACTCCTTATAGGTGATTGACTGTTCTGCTCCTGGAAAATTCAAGGTTTTTTTCAGTTCAATTCAAGTATATTTGTATAGCGCTTTTCACAATAATGTTTGTCCCAAAGCAGCTTTACAAAAAGGTGCACATTATTACTACATTACAGTCAGGGGCGGATTTAACCGATAAGTGAGGTAAGCAGCCGCTTAGGGCCTCAGGAAATTTGGGGGCCCCCAATAAATACCTAGAATAAATGATACACACAACATCGTTTTCTATCATATTTTGCATGGTTGGTGAGGGTCTAACAACTAAGCAAATCTACACAAATTTGTCTTACACCCCCAATCATGGAGCAGTCCAGCAGTCAAGTCAGGTAAAGATTCAGTTTTAAAACAATTTATTATTTTCGATTTATAATTTTTTGTTGTTGTTGTGAATTAATTTTAAGAAAACAAATCACTTAAAATGTAGAGATTTCATCAAGATAAAGCATGAAAAAGGAGATTCAGTGATATAAGAAAAAAATGACCTGAAAAAAAATATGACCTGCAAAAAAAAAGGGTGCATTTTAGGACAGTTGGGCCCCATGGCTGGAACTGCTTAGGGCCCCTAAATCACTAAATCTGCCCCTGACTACAGTCAAACTAAGAAATGTTAAGGAAAACCACATTGTTATGCCATTATTAAGCTTTAATATGAGTTATTAGCATGCTGTCAGCTGAATTTACTGTAACAGTAAATTATGATACTGAGATTGCAGGAATCACAATTTAGGAAACAATAAAAAAAGTCCAGACTCTAAATGAATCTTCTGTAGCATTGTTAATCTCTACTCCACTAAAATGTTACCATAATAATATTAATAATAAATTAATTAATACACATAATGCATATTAATTTTCACTGATTCAAATACTCCTGACACCATAAAAAAATCAGATATCTGCCTTAACACTTTTAACTACATTTAAATAGGGTATCTATGTAAAAATAAATACATAAATTAATAGTATATATTTTTTTGCCTGTTTGATTTTTTAAAATAAAATTATTATTATAAATAAATAAATAAATAAATACAAGTACAAATATATTATCTTAATGGCAGTTATAAATAAAATACAAAATTGACACCTCAGTTGGATTACAATAAAAATAAATAATAATAAATAACAATGAATACCAATACATTATTTTCTCTAATTAAACAAAACTAGCTAGCTAAAATAACTAACTAAATAAAATAAAAAATAATAAAAATAAATACAGTTTTATTAATGGCAATTTATTTTGTAAACAAAAATAAAATATAAAAACAAATACAATTAAAACTAAAATAAAATTAAACAAAACTGGCACTGGGATTAGCAATTTTCTTTCGTAAACAAGTAAATAATAAATCAAGCACCTTCTTTAAATACTGGAACCTTATTTTAAAACAAATAATTAATAAAAAAATAAATTATAATAATACATTAAAACGTATAAACATTCAAATAAAATATATATAAATGTTGTAATATGAAACAATGAAATTCTCCTGAAGAATGAGGATGTGCTATAGACTGACGTACCATCTCTGTGTATTTTGACAGAGGAGTATGGAAAATGTCCAGTCTCATTCATCATCATAAGCCAGCGCACCGCTGACTTACTAAGACCAACAATCTCCACCGCAGAGCCATCCCTGCACAAAAACACACATCACCTGACATAAAGAGGACTGGTTTATCCACTGAGCCTCACTGCTTATTCCTTAAAGCATTCTTTTGTGCTAAATATAGTGGGTTATTATTACAGGGGTTTAACATGACACGTATGACAGTGGGAATCTTTAGTACCTGGGTGTGGCTGGAACACCTTTATTATGGGCTTTATCGCTCTCTCCCATTTTATCCATCCATGTCCCACAGTTGAAGCCATTTCCGCCGTAAACAAAGCCCGTCTCGGGATTTACTTTGGCCTCCACGTTGAAGCCTATGGGGCAGAATAACAGGAAATGAAAAAAGGTTTGCGACAGACTTGGAAATAGGATCTCCAGTGTGCATTCGAGGAAAGGCGCCACACCTTCATGCTGCATGTTCCAGTCAATCTGTGGACCGGCGTTTCTCTCTCTGAACTGGATTCCCTGCATGTGACGCTGCATGGCTTCTTGAATGAGCACATACAAAGGCTGGTCGTGAACCTGATGCATGTTTGTGAACAAATACATTTAGTGTGGAGAGTCATCAGACAAAATGAAATTGTCACTTAAAAAAAATA
>CAIGQZ010032287.1:11995796-12009948 GCA_903798205.1 Danio tinwini | reverse complement strand
TTTATTCTAACTAGAATAGCAGATAAAAAAAAAAATATATATATATATATATATATATATATATCTTTTTAAGGTCAATATTATTAGCCCCCTTAAGCTTTTTTGTCCACAGAACAAACCATTGTTATACAAAGACTTGGCTAATAACCCTAACTTGCCTAGTTAACCTAGTTAAGCCTTTAAATGTCACTTTATGCTGAATCTAGTATCTTGAAAAATATCTAGTGAAAAATTATGCACTGTCATCATGGCAAAGACAAAATAAATCAGTTATTAAAAATGAGTTATTAAAACTATTATGTTTAGAAATGTGTTGAAAAAAATCGTCTTCTAGTTAAACAGAAATTATACAAAGGGGCTAAAAATTCAACTGTAATATCATAAATAAAAAAATATGTAAATAAATACAGGTTGCAAATGTGTGACTTCAATTCCACTGACCAAAAAAGCATTTTTTGGTATATTATTTAGACTATATATTTTTTTAGTATACAGACTGCAATGTTGTTGGGTTACTTTTTAAAAGTAATTTATAACAATCTTAGGTCACTTTAAGATTATGACAGAATATTTATTGATTATACTTTTTTTATTATTAAGATAGGTGAAGATCGTAATATATCTTTTTAAGCTTAAAACAACACAATAAATGCAAACTAAATATGCTCCCAGTAATTCACATATTAGCAAGAAGAATTAAATTTTTATTTAATCAGGAAAAAAATCCTTGGAAAAATAAAGCTTCTATATGTGTTTCTTTCAAAATATCTATATTTATTTAGACATTTGATTATATTAATTCACATATTTATTTACTTTTTGCAATTCTGAAACAAATGTTTGTAAAAATCCAGGGACTTATTATTTTGTTATATATTTTTTCCATATTTTATATGTTTCTATTTTTTCCCCCATATTTTATATGAAAGTTTGATTTAACAGGGAAAAATACAAAACTATGCTTTTTATTATTTATATATATCCATACTTATCCAGCAAATGTTTTACACAGCGGATGCCCATCCAGCTGCAACCCATACTGGGAAACAAAGTATATTTTCATCGATTGAATAATATAGTAATTGCATTTTATAAATATTGCTGTATTGTTAATTCTAGCCTTTAATATAATAGAACTATGCAAGAAATATGGCTCCCTAAATATAGTTCACATCATTAGCTAATACCATACATGTAATTATTTAAAAAAGAGCCACAGTTTGTTAAACCAAAGAAGCTATTTGAAAGTGTGTTTCATTCCCAGCAGCTGTCTTTAAAACACCTGTAGTGCACAGTTACACTCCTAATGTTAAGTATCATATCGTACAGTCAGCAATCAGAAATTGTTTCTTTTCTGCTTACCACTGTCCCGAGGGCCTGCGCTTCTGAATCATCAGTGGGATACATACGTGACACAGGGCACATTAGTATATCTGTGCCGCTGGGCACGATGGTACAGTAGTCCTGGATACACTGAAGCCACCACCACACTGCATCACGACAGTTATAACGGGCTGCGACGCCCTGACCCAGCAGATTCGGTATCAGCCCGTGACGCATCGTACCAGCAAAGGCTAAGATGATGTCTCTGCAGGGGTGTAAAGAGTACACAAAAATCATACTTAAAGTGAAAACTCTTTACAAAATTAAAAGTACAAGTATCTGGCTTGACTAAAAAGTAAAACCTCACAGCTTTAACATTTTGAGTATTAAAACTAGGCTAAATATATTTTCTTCAAAGTGTTGAATTATCCTCTAATGTAAAATAATTAGAAGATGTTAATTTATTTGTTGCAACTGAAAAATCCATGTGAAGTATTGATATTGTGGTCAATAAAAATGAATATAAACATGTCTCAAACATGGCACCTGTTATTTTATGTAAAATATATATAATGTTTATTTAAAAAATAATACATTTCATTTTATAAATTCATAAAATGTAACACATAATTTGTTCTGGCATGCTAAGCAAGCATGTTTGACTGTCTATTTGCCATATTTAATGTGCATGAGATGATAAGAAAATAAAATGTAAAAATGTAACTACTGTATTTTTTTTGTATAAATAAAAAAGTAATACATTTAAATAAAAAAAGAAAATACAAATACCCAAAAGAGGTATACGATATACAATAAATATACACAATAAAATTAGTTTTTTGTTATGTTATGGTATGTGTGAAGTCCTTAAAGTATGATTTTATAAGTAAGAAATTTATTTTTTTTAAGAGCATTTAGCTTGAAAATAGTATTTTTCTCTTCTTTGGTTGACTCCATCAGTTAACCTGTCATACTTGTCATATTTGCAGATGCAACGGCTGACCTTGCACAATTTAACTGCACAGAATCTTTCCATAGGCCAAAATATCCCCTTTCATTCCTTTTGATTCCTTTTTATTATTATTATTATTATTTTATTACTTGTAGGCTTATTATCACTATTGTAATGATTTGTTTTCTGCATTGGAAGCCTCTAAAAAAGCTTTTATATGCATTTGTTTCGAAATAGTGAATTTAATTATATTTACACATTCATTTGCATTCATTCATTTTCTTTTCGGCTTAGTCCCTTTATTAATCCGGGGTCGCCACAGCGGAATGAACCGCCAACTTATCCAGCATGTTTTTACGCAGCGGATGCCCTTCCAGCCGCAACCCATCTCTAGGAACATTCATTTGCATGTATATACATATTTATTTACTTTTGTGTTGGCACATATATAATGCTAACCAATGCTAATATAATCAGGCAACTCTTAAACAATGTTTGTCAAATCCAATGGCTAATATTTTGGATGTTATATGCAAGTTTGATCTATTAAGTCAAATAACAATACATAAAACACATGACATATTCTTTTGTTGAAACATAAGTAAGTACAGTTTCAAAAATAGGAAAGTATTGGCACAAATATTTATACCTTGTTTTAGTGCAAGACACTATTCATTTATTTTCCTTCAGCTTAGTCCTTTTATTCATCAGGGGTCACCATACCAACTTATTCAGCATATGTTTTACACAGCGGATGCTCTTCCAGCTGAAACCCAGTACTAGGAAACATCCATAAACGCTCATTCACACACATACACTACGGCCAATTTAGTTTATTCAATTCACCTATGGTGCATGTCTTTGGACTGTGGGGAAAACCGAAGCACCCGGAGGAAATCCTCGCTAACACGGGGAGAACATGCAAACTCCACACAGGAATACTAACTGACCCAGCAGGATCTTGAACCAGTGACCTTCTTGCGGTGAGGCGACCGTGCTAACCACTGAGCCACCATGTCGCCTGTACAAGTCATTTATTTTATTATTTTATTTTGAGAATATTATACTTATAATTCTACATTTTTATAGTATTGTATATATTGATACTTTATATTAATAATATATATTATTCTACATTATTATCTATATTATTCTATTATAAAAATGTAGAATTATAAGTCTTTATATTTTTCATCTAATATGGCAGGAATTTCAATCAATAAAAATGGCTGGATTGTTAATTCTAGCCCTAAATATAGAAATGTGCATAAAATATAGTTCTGTAAAAACAGTAGTTCACAGCATATGCTTTAACAGATTTTACATGTCAAAAATGCAAAAACTATTTTTAGAAGCTTCGAAAAACAACATCTATAAGGTGAACGATTTCCACTGTTTTTCTATTAAGATCTTTCAGGGTCAAGTAGAAGAATTAAGTACAATTATGAAAGTATTTTACAGCCCTGCATATCTGTCAGGAACACAATACTTTAAAGCATGCTCACCTGGCCTCCAGGTGCCTCCCTGTTAAAAGCATGAGGCCACGCAGAGCTATGAAAGTGTCTCGACCCCAACAGCGGAAGATTCCGGTCGAGAAATGTGGCAGACCTGTACAAGAGCAAATGATTTCTCTTAAAACAAGTTACTGAGATTTAACACTGAAAGTCAAACTTTCAGTTAGACTTAAATACTTTCATTAAGCTCATGCATGATGGATGAACAAGGGTCTTCAACTTTAGTAAGCTAAAAGAAAGAGAAGGATGGTAAGTGTATGAAACTGTTTCCATTTAAAAAATATTCAAATTAAATATTAAAATGAATTACCAGTAATGATTTACTTGATTGTAAAATCACAAAAGGCAAAACAATAAATAAATTGGACTGAATTAATAAAAAAAATTACCTAATAACTCATCTAAATTACAATTTTGGTCAATAAAATAACCAATAAAATCTTAGATTGGGAGGCCAGATTCCAATACTGTATATAGGCAGATAACTAAATAAATAAATAAACATGTATCTTTTCTAAGCCTGATTATGAAAACAAAATGCAAGCAAACACAATAGACTTCTTTATTTGAAGTGTGAATGTGATTTTTTAATACCTGCAGAAAACATGCATCTTCATAATTTCACAAAATCATTCACACATTGTGATTAGGTCCTCTACTTTTCTCTACACTCTAAGAAATAAAGGTACGCGGGCTGTCACTGGGGTGGTACCTTTTTTAAAAGGTACACATTTGTACTTGAAGGGTCCATATTTGTACCTCAAAAGTATATATTAGTACCTAGAAAATTTAAGTGGAACACTTTTGTACTTTTTAGGTACCAATATGTACTCTTGAGGTATTAATATGGATCCATGTTTGACCAACCCTGTTCCTGGAGATCTACCTTCCTGCAGATCAAAACATGACCTCTCTGAACAGAAATTTAAAACATGGTGCAATCGCTCGCTTTTTTAAATGTCTATTCATCTTGTTTAATCCCGCCCCTTTTCACAGCACCGTACGACAGAATTTCGCAAGCTCAAACTCTAGTGTGACATCGGCTTTACTGGTAGGTTTAAAACAAGCCTGAAGGACGCAATTAGTTTTATCAGGTGTGTTTAATTAGGGTTGGAACTAAACTGTGCAGGGCTGCGGCACTCCAGGAATTGAGTTTGACATCCCTGCCTTAAAGTTTAGGTGAATAAACTGTGCATAATTATAAAAAAATATTTAAATTAACTTAAAAGTCCCAAGTTACAACAGGTTTACTCAATTTTTAAGTAAAGTCAACTTGTCGCTTTTCAGGTAATGGGTTTACCCACTTTTTCATTCATTCATTCATTCATTCATTCATTCATTCATTCATTCATTCATTCATTCATTCATTCATTCAATAATTTTTCTTCGGCTTAGTCCCTTTATTCATCAGGGGCCACCACAGCGGAAAAAAATGCCAACTTATCCAGCATATGTTTTACACAGTGGATGCCCTTCCAGCTGCAATCCAGTACTGGGAAACATCCATACACACTCATTCATACTCATACACTACGGCCAATTTAGTTTGGGTAAGCTTACCGTAGTGTATGTGTGTGAATGGGAGTGTATGGGTGTTTCCCAGTGATGGTTTGCAGCTGGAAGAGCATCCGCTGTGTTAAAAAAACACATGCTGGACAAGTTGGCGGTTCATTCCCTGTGGCGACCCCAGATTAATAAAGGGACTAAGCTGAAAAGAAAATGAATAAATGAATGAGTAATTCACCTACAGCACTTGTCTTTGGACTGTGGAGCATCCAGAGGAAACCCACGCAAACACGGGGAGAACATGCAAATTCCACACAGAAATGCCAACATCTTGCTGTGACAGGGCTAACCACTGAGCCACCATGTTGCCCTTACTCACTTTTTCATGTAAAGTAAATAAACTCTCAGAATTTTTAACAGTATAGTATTATAATTGATGAAAATGTGCATGAATCCAACCTGCTGCAATAGACACACAGCACTGCTCCTCCTGCTTGGTTGCACTGTTGACTCGAACCGGGACGTCCTCCAGTTCAGGGGACAGTGGCGGAAGGGAAGGGACACGACCCACCCCACACATCTGAACTGACCCCAGGGCCAGCTGTTTGACCAGGGTCGACCCATTCAGAACAAAGCTAAAAGACATTACACACATTTATGAAACATAATAACACTCTCAGACTATTAAACATCTGTATTACAAAGTAGAAAATAAGCAAACCTGGACATTTGGTTGAAAACGGCATCTACAGCTGTGGCGTACGCTCCCACAATAATGGCATCGAAGTAACACGGCACTAAGTAGCGTGGAAGATGCTTGAGGTATGAAAATACAGCGTTGAACCACTTTCCAACCTATCAGAAATCAATATTCAATAAGAAATGTACAACCCAGGC
Organism: Danio tinwini; assembly: GCA_903798205.1. Taxonomy (NCBI): domain Eukaryota; kingdom Metazoa; phylum Chordata; class Actinopteri; order Cypriniformes; family Danionidae; genus Danio; species Danio tinwini. The sequence goes on along the minus strand of CAIGQZ010032287.1, from coordinate 12,003,756 downwards.
TCATTCTGAAAACGTATATACATTTCTGGAGATCGCCAAATATGTCACAGGAGGTAAGTTTTTTTGTGCAGATTTTGTTTTTGTAAATCCACCAGGGTCTGCTGTGTATGCTTTTTTAATCTTAAAATTTTCTTGCGAGTGCCATTCTGGCCTGCTCTTCTCACATAAATCCAGCAGAGGCCGCTGTCGACTGACTGACTTACTAACCAATCAACTGACCTACCCTCCTCCTTCCCTTAAGCCAACCGATAGTGTTTTTAAAAGCACCGATTGACCAGCGCCCACCCTCTTCCCTAGACCCAACCGACAGTGTTTTCAAAAGCAATCCAGAAAAAGAAAATCCCTCGCAGCAGCCTGATTTTTACCATGTTTTCAGATTTCACCACGATCTCTCCCTGTTTTTTAGTTGTTTATTTAATTTTTTGTCTTTTTGTCTTACCTGTTTTCTGGAATCATTCTTCGCCGGACTCAAACAGGACGAAGGTCAAGGAAAACTTGTCGAGGTCAACTCTGCTCCACGACAAGTCCGCCGACTTACGTGGCGAGCTACTGGGAAAACAGGTAACAGTGGAAAAACCATCCACACAGAGGTAAGTAGTCAGCTGAATGCAAAAACGTACAGAACCCGGCGGCGGTGGACTTGTAAGGCAGAGCACAGTTGACTACGACGATGGGGTTTGTGTCCGGCAAAGAACGGTTCCAAAAAGCAGGTAAAACAAAAGCCAAAAAAATAAAGTAAACAAGTAAAAAACGGGGTGAGAATGTGGTCAAATCTGAAAATGTGGTAAAAATCAGGCGGCCGTGAGGGCTTTCCTTTTTCTGGATTGCTTTTGAAAACACTGTCGGTTGGGTTTAGGAAAAGTGGTGGAAGTGGTCAATTGATGCTTTTGAAAGCACTATCATTGGGTTTAAGAAAGATGGTGGGTGGGGTAATTGGTCTGTCGGTCAGTCAGTCAGTCGACAGCGGCCTTTTGTGGATTTAGGCATGAAAGCAGCTGCAAATGACACTTGCAAGAAAAATTTGAGATCAGAAAAAGCTTACACAGCGGCCTCTGGTGGATTTGCAAAAAAAAAAAACAAAAAAAAAAAAACGTAAATACTGGGACGTATTTTGCGATCTCCAGAAATATATATAGGGGTAAATATCTCCACAATGAGCCTGGGTTTATTTTTTTGTTATGAATGTCTCTGTAGATTATTTTCTTTTTTCTATTTAGAATATACAGAATAAACAGATCACCACATACCCAAATCAAAAGCCATGGATGAACAAGGAGGTGCGCCTCCTGCTGAAGGCACGCAACACTGCCTTCAGATCAGGGGATGCACAGGCCTACAGCACTTCCAGGGCTAATCTGAAGAGGGGCATCAAAAAGGCCAAGCACTGCTACAAGCTAAAGCTAGAGGAGCACTTTTCCAACTCTGATCCTCGGCGCATGTGGCAGGGCATACAGGCCATCAGCAACTACAAACCCAGCCATTCCACACCCACAGCCACAAATGTCTCCTTCCTGAACGAGCTTAATGACTTTTATGCCCGCTTTGAAAGAGACAATAATGAACCCTACATCAGGATCACTTCCTCAACCGACCACTCACCCATTACACTCACCTCCTCAGAAGTCTACACCGCACTGAGTCGGATCAATGTGCGTAAGGCTGCTGGACCAGACGGTATTCCTGGGCGTGTCCTCAAAGCATGTGCAGAACAGCTCGCTGGGGTATTCACAGACATTTTCAACCTGTCCCTTAACCTAGCAGCTGTGCCAACATGCTTTAAAACCACCTCTATTGTGCCAGTGCCGAAACACTCCAGCCCAACATGCCTGAATGACTACCGCCCGGTAGCACTCACACCCATCATCATGAAGTGCTTCGAGCGGTTGGTCCTGGCACATCTGAAAGACTCTCTGCCATCCACACTGGACCCACATCAGTTTGCCTACCGTGGCAACAGGAGCACAGAAGATGCAGTCTCCATAGCACTGCACTCTGTACTCACACACCTGGACAATAAAAACACTTATGCACGAATGCTGTTTGTTGACTTCAGCTCAGCATTCAACACTGTCATACCCTCTAAGTTAATGATCAAACTTAGAGACCTGGATATAGACACGTCTCTCTGTAACTGGGTTATGGACTTTCTGACTAACAGACCTCAGAATGTTAGATCAGACCACATTTGCTCCACCACCGTCACACTCAACACTGGTGTATCACAGGGCTGTGTGCTGAGCCCTTTCCTCTACTCCCTTTTCACCATCGACTGTAGGCGTGTGAACAGATCCAACGTCATCATCAAATTTGCAGATGACACCACAGTGATTGGTCTAATCAGCAACAATGATGAGACTGCCTACAGGGAGGAGATACAGCATCTGGCCACGTGGTGCACCAACAATAATCTGCTCCTTAACACCGACAAGACCAAGGAGCTCATTGTGGACTTCAGGAAGGGACGAACAGGCTCACATGATCCCATCTACATCAATGAGATGGCCGTCGAGCCTGTATCATCCTTCAAGTTCCTGGGGACCCACATCTCCAAGGACCTTTCCTGGACCACCAACACCTCCAGCCTGGTCAAGAAGGCTCACCAGCGCCTATTTTTCTTAAGGCAACTTAAGAAGAACCAGCTGTCATCAGCCGTCTTGGTGAACTTCTACCGCTGCACAATAGAAAGCATCCTGACGAACTGTGTCACAGTCTGGTATGGAAGCTGCTCTGTTGCGGAGCGTAAGGCACTGCAGCGGGTGGTGAAAACTGCCCAACGCATCACAGGGACCACACTGCCAGCCATAGAGGACATCCAGAGGAAACACTGTCTGCGCCGAGCACGCAGTATTCTTAAAGATTCCTCTCACCCTGCTCACAGACTGTTTTCTCTCCTGCCTTCTGGCAGGCGCTTCAGGCTCCCCCGGACAAAAACCAGCAGACTAAAGAACAGCTTCTTCCCCAGAGCTGTCTCCCTCTTGAACTCTGCTCCCCACTGACTTTTTGCCCCCCTAATACACCCCACTCTCCTCTCCTCATAACTCAGACTCATCATAATCACTGCACTACTTAACATTTGCACATTTAAAAATTGCACATATTCATTGCACTGATTCATTTATTTGAACTGTACACACCTACTGCACATGTACATTTGTAAATTATGTACACATCCACTGTACATATACATTTGTAATTATGTTTATCTATCTGCACACTTCTGATTATTAATAGCAACCTGTACATTTATCCATCTATTGTAAATCTCTGTTCATAGCTAACACAACCTGTATATAATGTTCATAGTACATCCATTTGTAAATATCACCATAATTTTTCTATAACTGCACTTTATAACTTATACCTGTATCCTGCACTTGCTGCTATTGCACTCCTGGTTAGACCTAAACTGCATTTCGTTTCCTTGTACTTGTACATGTGTGATGACAATAAAGTTGAATCTAATCATCTAATCTAATCTAATATAACTGAGCCTTCAATTGTCAAAATGTTTTAATGTCCATTGATGCCGTGTTTCCCAACCCTGTTCCTGAAGGCACACAACAAAACACATTTTTAGATGTCTCCCTTATCTGACCCATTAACTTCGGGATTTGAAGTCTCTTCTTGTGTTCTGATGAGTTTATTCAGGTGTGTTTGATTAGAGCGAGGTTGAAAATATGTACTGTTGGTGTGTCTTTAGGAACAGGGTTGAGAAACACTGCATAAATCTTATAATTATACAGTTCTAATGTATAATGTTAACAAATGATGATGATTACCAGAAACATTGTTTCCTACCTCCCGCAGAGCTCCGCCTTTATTGATCAGACGAGTGCTCACGTAATCAATTATCCAATCGCCTTGTCTCAGATTGTCACAGAACGGATGTCCAAGGTCATTTTTAGGTCGAATTTCAGACAATACCGACACAAAACCTGTTCATAACGGAAGCACACATTGATTTCACTACAGTGATGCAATATTAATAATATAATGTGGGTATTGTGGTACCTTGCAGGCCTCCATACTTCAGAGGCATCCAGGAGGGAATATTATAGCAGCCACCACCGTCTTCCTGTTCCTCCGCATCACAGCGAAATAACAACACATTGAGCTCCGCCAGAGTCAGTTTAGATATTAAACTGCAATATAATTAAAAGCAGCAGGCCTCAGAAAGAAAATTAAATGCAGCAACAGCACAGCTGGTATTTCGCTTTGTCAATAACTGATACAAAATAAAGGTAAAAAATGACTCACAATTCTAAAGATATTTTCAGGATGCCGGCGATGTTGGTGTCAGTCAGGCTGCCGGATTTGAACAGCCGGTTGAACTGTGAGAGCTGTGTTCGCAAGTAGCCCACCATTTTCTGAGAGGTTGGATCGAGGCTCACCCTGTGAGATCAGTTACATGTTGAAATGAATTATATAATATTCAATAAAAGGGAACAATATGCACTACATTTTGCCTTAATGTGGCTTTAAACAAACATATGGTGTTTTTTTTTCTTCATGGAACACATTCATAAACAATTGAAGTTATTAGCCCTCCTGTTACATTTGAATTCTTTTATATTTTTCCCCAAGTTTTGTTTAATGGAGATAATACTTTTTCAACACATTTGTAAGCATAATACTTTTAATAACTAATTTGTAATAACTGGTTTATTTTATGTTTGCCATGATAATAATACATAATATTTTACTAGATATTTTTCAAGATGCTAGTTTTTAACTTAAAGTGGCATTTAAAGTCTTAACTAGCTAATAATATTGACCTTAAAATGATTTTTTAAATTCATTCATTCATTTTTTTTTCAGCTTAGTCCCTTTATTAATCTGGGGTCAACTTATCCAGCACGTTTTACGCAGCGAATGCCCTTCTAGCTGTACCCAATGACTGGGAAACATCCATACACACTCATACACTATGGACAATTTAGCCTACCCAATTCACCTGTACCGCAAGTCTTTGGACTTGTGGGGAAAACCAGAGCACCCGGAGGAAACCCACGCGAACACCGGGAGAACATGCAAACTCCATACAGAAACGACAGCTGACCCAGCTGAGGCTCGAACCAGCGACCTTCTTGCTGTGAGGTGAACGTGCTACCCACTGTGCAGCGCTTTCAGACAAAATAAAACAAATAACGCTTTCTTCCCAAGAAAAAAACTATTATCAGAAATACTGTGAAAGTGTTCATGCTTCATTCAATATCACTTGAAAGATATTTGAAAAAGAATAAATATTTCACAGGAGGGCTAATAATTGTGAGGGTATAAATATACATGTATATCACAGAGGTAAAAATAAATTTGGTAAAAATAAAAATAAATTTGGTAAAAATAAATTTGGGTTTGATTGTATTCATTATTATTTTTGTATAATAAATAAACAAAAAAATTATTAAATTCTGATTTTATCAATTTGATCACAATTGGAAGACATTAAACACAGATAAAAACAGGGTCTAAAACATTTTGAGCTTTTTGACCATTTCAAGTGGTAGTTGAAAACACATTGAATCATGTCACCTCCAATTATGCGGTCAAAGGTGTTAAAGCAGCTACTAAGGTCTTTTCCCCATCTACCGAACAAACCTGTTATTGTCATGGGGAAGAATTGTGAGAAATTAAACAAAAAATAATACATTATCAGAACAAACAAACATAGTTCAATTAGAAAAAAACAGGAAGGCCTGCTTTACATGTGAAGCATTAAAAAGCATTTTTGCATGTTTGTCCTGCCATGTTTTGATCCTTGTCTTGTTTACCATTGTTGTTGTTTACCTCCTGTCCTGTTTCTAATTCTGTGTTTATTAAATCGTTTGTTAACATTTGTCTCTGTTTTAGTTTTTTTTTTCAATGTAACAATGATTGTTTGTTCTGATAATGAATTACATCTTAGTACCAGTTTCCACAAGAAGTTTTTGTTCACTAAGTCATAATAACTAGGTCAGTGCAACTGATGTTTTCAAAAGCTGAGTACATGTCAGCATCAATGGTGTAGTGGTGGTGTGTGAACAAGTGGAACTCTAGTGTTCACAAGGACCCGAGTTAAACTCCTACCTCGAGGTCCTATGCTGATTTACTTTACTCTCTACTGTCCTATCAATTAAAGGTGAAAAAAAGATTGAGTACATGAAAAAAAAATGAAAGGAAATAAGGATTGTTTTTTTTTGTTCACTCAACTTTAGGCATTTCAGTTTTGCAGACAAAAAATGTTTAGTTGGCACAACTTAAAGGTGCAGTATGTAAGTTTGACACCCAGTGGTTGAACTAGGTATTGCACTCCTGGATCAAAATAGACGCAAACGCAGGATGCCAGATTGAGTACAGAAGCGAGTGATATAAACCGTGTTCTAAATAAAAGCAACGACACGTGATAGAGGGAATAATTTCCATATTAAAAGGAGTTTTGGTTTGGTTTGCTTCTATTTCTCACAGCTAAACATGTGAAACCTATGACAGATCACCTCAGGTAAACCTTGTGTGCTTTATTCAGTGCTAAATGCTAACAATGTGAGTTTGAATAGGTTCTAAACCTTACCGTTTCGTGAGTGAGTGCTTATTCTGTGCTTCTGAATGGATGTATTTTCTGTCGTGTTTCATCTGGTGCAAACAGCCAAACTGCTCATCACTGCGTATCTCGTCACAAATCGTGTTGTTAGGACACGCAGTTACAATGTAATCTGGTCATCTTATGTTTATGTTAGTAATATTTATATTATTTGCTAATTAATAACCTCATGTGTAACTGAATCGGTCTCATTTTAATGTCTGATACTGTCTATTTCGATCACGGACGCATGCTTTCAGAGCCTTTCTGAATGAATAAATGAAATACACTGTTTTTAACAAGGCAACTCGGGGTGCTGAATTTTAATTGGCTAAACTGGCATTGTGCAGGTTAAATTTACCTAAACAAAGACAGCGTTTCAGCACAGAAAAACTATTTTCAAAGCAGAATATCTGACTTTAGCACTATTATATAAATCATATAAAACTTATTTTTTTATAAAAATGCACACTGTTTCAAGTAAGAGTTAGGGTTAGGTGTACGACAATATAAAATACAGTTTGTACAGTGTAAAACAATGGAAACCTATGGAATGTCCCCACAACACACCAAAACAAATGTGTGTGTGTTACAACAAAAAAGTGGTTTTGGACTGGTATGAATAAATGATTTTAAAATGATTAAAATTATTCCTTCATTCTTTTTCTTATGGTTAGTCCCTTTAATAATTAGGGGTCTCCACAGCGGAATGAACCGCTAACTTACACCCATACACTCTCATTCAGACACATACACTACAGACAATTTAGCTTACCCAATTTACCTACATATATCGCATGTCTCACAGGGGAACACACGCGAACACAGGGAGAACATGCAAACTCCACACAGAAACGGCAGCTGACCCAGCCGAGGCTCGAACCAGCGACCTTCTTGCTGTGAGGCGACATCGCTACCCACTGCGCCACCGTATCACCCCGATTATAATTATTAAAAATTATAATAAATTGCAATTCAAAAATCCATTATTGTGTAAATTGGCATCACAATGGCGCAGTGGCTAGCATGATCGCCTCACAGCAAGAAGGTTGCTGGTTCGAGCCAAGGCTGGGTCAGTTTGGCGTTTCTGTGTGGAGTTTGCATGCTCTCCCAGTGCTCGCATGGGTTTCCTCCAGGTGCTCCGGTTTCCCCCACAAGTCCAAAGACATGCGGTATAGGTGAATAGGGTAAGCTAAATTGTCTGTAGTTTATGTATGTGAATGGGAGTGTATGGGTGTTTCCCAGTACTGGGTTGCAGCTGGAAGGGCATCTGCTGCGTAAAACATATGCTGGATAAGTTGGCGGTTCATTCCGATGTGGGGACCCATGATTAATAAAGGGACTAAGCTGAAAAGAAAATGAATGAATGAATGAATGAATGAATGAATGAATGAATGAATGAAT
>CAIGQZ010032287.1:11961764-11972802 GCA_903798205.1 Danio tinwini | reverse complement strand
TGGAGAGCATCCTCACTGGCTGCATCACCACCTGGTACGGGAACAGCACCAGCAGCAATCGCAAAGGTCTACATAGGATTGTGCGAACTGCTGGACGTGTAGTAGGAGGTGAGCTTCCCTCCCTCCAGGACATCTACACCAGGAGGTGCATGAGAAAAGCCAAGAGAATCATCAGCGACTCCAGCCACCCAAGCCATAGACTTTTCTCTCTGCTACCCTCAGGCAGACGGTTCCGCAGCATTCGGTCACGCACCAGTCGACTGAAGGAAAGTTTCTTCCCTCAGACTATCAGGCTGATGAACACTTAACACACCCCACACAAACTCTCCCATACCCCACACCATAAAGATGTAGCATGCACTGCACTTTAACCAATCCATACTTAAACAATACTGCCTACAACTATGTGTACACCTATCCATCGTACGCATCACTGTCACATTGCCAAATTTACACTGTTTTGTTTCTTTTTTGTGAGTATGTTGTTGTATTTTGCACTGTCTGTATTTTACACTGTCGCTGTATTTGCACTGTCTGTATTTTGCACTGTTGTTGTATTTGCACTGTCTGTATTTTGCACTGTTGTTGTATTTGCACTGTCTGTTTTTTTGCACTGTTGTTGTATTTGCACTATCTGTATTCTTCACTGTCTGGAGCCAGCACTTAAGCTTTTCACTCATCATAGCACACGTGCTGCTGATGATGTGACAATAAAAGTGATTTGATTTGATTTGATTCAGGCTGGTGGTGGTGGTGTAATGGTGTGGGGGATATTTTCTTGGCACACTTTGGGCTCATTAGTACCAATAGAGCATCCTGTCAACGCCACAGCCTACCTGAGTATTGCTACTGACCATGTCCATCCCTTTGACCACAGTGTACCCATCTTCTGATGGCTACCTCCAGCAGGACAACGTGCCATGTCATAAAGCGCGAATCATCTCAGACTAGTTTCTTGAACATGACAATGAGTTCACTGTACTCAAATGGCCTCCACAGTCACCAGAACTCAATCCAATAGAGCACCTTAGGGATGTGTTGGAATGGGAGATTCACATCATGGATGTGCAGCCAACAAATCTACAGCAACTGTGTGATGCTATCATGTCAATATGGACCAAAATCTTTGAGAAATATTTCCAGTACCTCGTTGAATCTATGACACGAAGGATTAAAGCAGTTTTTAAGGCAAAAGGTGGTCCAACCCGGTGTTAGTATGATGTACCTAATAAAGCGGCCGGTGAGTGCATATACAGTATATATAACTGTATGTGTAATATAATTTTTGTAAATTTTATTTGATGCGAACACCAACATTTTATTTAATATAATTTATGTATAATATAATACAAAAAATACTGTGCCATAAAATGTGCTTAATCAGCGAATGCACATATTTAAAGTGATTTAATTCAAGTAATTCAATGTCACGGTTGTGGATCTATCTGTTCTTCTTGCATATGTGTGTGTGTGTGTGTGTGTGTGTGGGAAGTGGGTGTGTTATGTTTGGGATATCTTCACCGCGTGGTGTGTGTGTGTGTGTGTGTGTGTGTGTGTGTGTGTGTGTGTGTGTGTTTACATTCATCAGCTGGGTTGTCACGTGTCTTGTTACCACTCTCATCACTCGGCTGTTTTCTATCAGTCACAGCTGTTGCACCTTACCGCACGCCGTTATATGTTCCGTGTTTAGTAGATAGCGTTATCAGTCTGTTGTTCACTTCTGTGTCTGCTTCCTGTTAGGCGCTCTCGCTCGTTCTGGTGAAGGGTCTTCGCCATAAGTCTGTTTCATTTGGACCTTATGCACGTCTCCGTTTCATTGATGTTGTTACAACTGCCTGCTCTGATGACAACTTTATCAGTGAGAGACTTCATCCCGTATCCGCTACTCTGATGAACCGTGGGTAAACGTGACGATTTCCTTGAGAGCTGCTCCATAGTGCTAACCTTCCCCTTCCCTCGATATCTGGTGAGATATCAGTGAGAGACTTCCATACGGCACTGTTTCTCGAATGAACTTTTACCGCTGTTTAGCGTGTTGTATTCCTGATGTGAGCATCCTTGCCCTACACTATATCTGGTGAGATCTATACCAGTTGTGACTTTAATCAATCATCTTGCATTCACTTGCATTTGGGTCACCTGTGTATATCCTTGTGACATTCAATAGCAAGATTTACAGTACATATAAATTGACTGTCATGTCAATATTATGACCATCTAAATAATATGACATCATTGTGATTAGGCTTATCTTGCTTACCCTAAGGTAATTAAGAACATAGATATCTAGGCACATAAAACGCCAAGCAGTTACAGGTAGCAAACTCACGTGTGTCGACCAAACATCTCCAAGGCTAGTTGCATGTCTATAGTGTTGCTGAGGCGTCTGAACTGTGAATCCTGGATGACTTTTAGTTTTGGCTTTCCCTCCAGCTCAGGACCCACAGGTTTGTTACCTATAGATGCCAAACACACAACTTAACTCCCCCCCCCAAAAAACAACACAGAACATCCAAAAACATGCTAGCAGACTTGAAGTGCTCACCGGCTTGAAGAACCTTCTTAAACTGCTCCACAGCTTTCTCAACATTCACCTGAAGAAACTCCCAAAGTTTCAAATGCGTGAAAACCTCTGTCCAGAGAAGCCCTTTCAGGATCTAAAACACCAAGCCAAATCATTTACATTTGGTTACCACAAAATTTACAATACAACGTTTCAGTACAATAGTACAAAAATTCAGCACAGCACAAAGTGGCAGCCAAAGTTTAAGATAATGAAAAATTTCCTTTATTTTTTTTTAAAGAAGTCCCTTATTTTACAGAGAACATTTTTTATTGTTGCTGTCCAAAATAACAGTAAAACAGTTATACTATGACATTATTATACAATTTATAATAACCATTTTTATTCTACATGTAAAAATGTAGATTAACAATAAAATATCCAGATTCTTACACTGACCATTCATTTCACTTCAGAAGGCTTCAATATATGAAGAGTTCAGATGCAAAACCCTCTAAATCCATCTGACCTCTTTTTTTTGTAAATAAGCATTTTCTATCAGGCTCCTCTGATTAGCTTCAGAAGTTTTATTTTATATGTAACGATGAGGTTATTAGCTAGTAAATGAAATACCTTTTTTTCATAATTGTTAACATGGTACATTTTCAACAAGGTAGATTTTCTTTCGCGTCAAAACCTGCTAAATTCATTTGTGCTTTTCATGCAAAACCCTCTAAATCAAGACATTTTAATAAGCAAAAAAATCACTAAAGATGCAATTACAGATTATTTTACCAAACATAAAACACATACACAAACCACCTAAGTGGCGGTTCATTCCGCTGTGGTTAACCCTAATAAACCAGGGACTAAGCAGAAGGAAAATGAATTAATGAAATCTGTCAAGTGCATTAATCAATAACATTAAAATTGACATTAATTAAATCTTAATCTACTGTCATTTCTGATATTTGGGATTTGGATTTAATGTAATTAGAGCAATATCAACAAGCTTGTTAGAATCAAATAATGTAGTGTAAAAACATTGTGAAACATCAATATCTGTGCATTGTCCAGTACAAAAAAAAGACAATTTGTTAAAGTAATACAAATAATGTATAGTGTTATACATTGCATTTATCTTTTAAAACATAGCTTGCATTAGCAAATAAAACACAAGATAAGTCTACTGTGCAAAAAAAGAGGATGTCTCTCACAAGCTGTCATTTATACATTCTCACTGTATAATCAAGATATTGGTCTCTTTTTCATCTATTGTCTATACTCATAGCATCCCTGCAGGATAAAAGAACAGCATCTTAACTTTGTCTTTCGTTAAATTGAGTTGCTGTTTAATATACTGCAACTACTGTAAAGTAAATCGGACTCATTCAAACTAGTGCAGCTGTGCAAACAAACATTGTGAATGCATGCTACACTTCCGACTATACATTGTGTTTTCTTTTTCTTATAATGCACTGAGTTTTAAGGTAAGGGGCATTTTCATTTGCCATTCACTGACAGTCGGATAGGCTCATGCAGTTCATCAAACTCTGTCTTTTGAAATCGAAAGCGGAATAAAACGATCTCCTTATAAAAGCCGGCGTATCAGCGCGCTGCTAAATTGAAATCAAATGATTCGATTCTTGCCTCTGATTGGATCTCAAGATTTAGCGGCTTTTGCTGCCAATGGCAGTGGCATTTAGCGGCTTTTGCACTGATGCATGTTGCTGCGATTTATATGATTTTAAACAAAACTATTTGTTGAACATGTACTACGTGCCTAAAGCATTCACTCAATGTCATTAGCTCATTTTTGAAATAGTGTTTAGCGGCTATCAACTTCATATCTTCAGGATTCAAGAGTAATAATTTTGTGTTGCCTGTATGTGTTTTTCTTGACTCTGAAAGTGCTGGAATGCATTACATTACTTTTTTTTTTTTTTAAGACTATCTACTGAAGGAAAAAAAAGTCTTTTTGGATGCCTTTAAGTTAAATTAACCATAACTGTTAAGCTATTGGAAAAAACATCACTTTAATTATCCATAATTGTGATATTTGGACATACTCTCTCCAGACTTACAGTAATGCGTTTCTCATTCTCAATAAGAGGAGGAAGTCCGCTGTCGCTGTATTTTCCATCCGCTACGGCGCAGCTGAAGTGCCACAAGGCTCTGTCCAACAGCCAGGCCGGTTTCAGATGAGGAGAGTTCACCAGGTTATATCCACACTCTGGATGAAGTCTGATCCACTTACTGTTGGCAGCTAGAAACAATCATAGGTAAATCATTAAAATTAATTTTTTTAGCATACAGAAAGAAAATCTACAGTACAGCACAGTTTTTAATCATCAATATGACCCTTTGCTTGTTGTTCTCAATCAGCAGGTGCGATTTCCTTTTAAAAACCAAACATAAGCAAGCGCAGCCTGCTCTGATTGTTAGTATGTTATTATATTACATACACTAAACCCACAGTGTGACGGAAAATGAAAAGTTGACATGTAAACACAGTTTATTGGTCGGAAAGTAACTGAAGATGAATTGTAGGCAGCGTTCTGATAATATCTGGTGCGTTTGCAGATAAATGGGAAGTAAACTCAATTTGGGTGTGCTCATTCATTAACTGTGCTGAACTTCGGTCTGGTGTTTAAGGAGCTGACGTGATTCTACTGTACAGTCATAATATTACCACCGCAAATGATGAAGACAGCTGTGTAAAGGTTGTTGTATAGTGTGTTCAAACAGTTCTTGCAATTAGTTTTTCTATTTAGGGGCAATATTTCAACCCTGGAACTTATTGAATGTTTATCTATCACAATGGCTATTTTTAACCTTAATAGCTGTAATTATAATTTGTTTTAAATCAACTACTTCAAATAAAAGTAAAATACTTTAATTAAACTACTTCAATAAATCGGAATAAATATTATAAACTGCTATACGGCAGCATCATGGCTCAGTGGTTAGCACTGTCACCTGCAAGAAGGTTGCTAGTTCGAGTCCTGGGGCTAGTTGGCATTTCTGTGTGCAGTTTGCATGTTCTCCCTGTGTTTGCGTAGGTTTCCTACGAGTGCTCTGATTTCCCCTACAGTCCCAAGACATGCGCTATAGGTGAATTGGGTAAACAAAATTGGCTGTAGTATGAGTGTATGTGAATGAGAGTGTGTATGGGTGTTTCCCAGTACTGGGTGGCAAATGGAAAGGTATCCGCTGTGTAAAACATATACTGGAATAATTCGCGGTTCATTCTGCTGTGGTGACTCCTGATAAATAAGAGACTAAACCGATGGAAAATGAATGAATGAATAAATGATAAACTGCTATACTACCAATAACACTTTTACAAAGAATGGTGTATTATTTCTTATTGAGGATTATTAATGTTGTTTATTGATAATAAAATATGTTTATGTTTGAAAAAAAAAACAGCACATTACACCGATGAACCCTGTTGGTCTATGAAGTCACTGAAGAATGAGTTACACTGAAACCATGTGATGTCATCTTTTCAGGCCTTTGATGTTTAGGTGAGGAGTTTGTGAGCATGCAAAAAAAAAAACTCAACAAAAGCACATCCAGTGATGACTGATCTAAAAGCATCAGATTGGCTTTAACATTTCGAAGTTCGACAGAATCCTTTTGATTGCTTAAAAGGCTTAACATTGGGTTAGGCCTGAACAATATATCGTTTCAGCTTTGATATCACAATGTGCGCACCAGCAATGTCCAGTCTGTATTATTAGCCCCCCTGATTTATTCACCCCCTGTTTATTTTTTCCCCCAATTTCTGTTAAACGGAGAGAAGTTTTTTTCTAAAAAATGTCTAATGTATTTCTAAACACAATAGTTTTAGTAATTAATTTCTAATGACTGATTTATTTTATCTTTGCCATGATGACAGTAAATAATATTTTGCTAGATATTTTTCAAGACTCTTCTATACATTTAAACATTTAAAGGTTTAACTAGGTAAGTTAGGTTAACTAGGTTAGGGTAATTAGGTAAGTTGTTGTATAACAATGGTTTGTTCTGTAGACAATCGCAAAAAAAATTGCTTAAAGGGGCTTATAATTTTGATCTTAAAATGTTTTTTAAAAGAATAAAAACTGCTTTTGTTCTAGCTGAAATAAATCAAATAAGACTTTTTCAGAAAAAAAAAAAATATTATCAAACATACTGTGAAAATTTCCTTGCTCTGTTAAACATAATTTGAGAAATACTTAAAAGAGAAAAAAAATCTAAGGGGGGCTAATAATTCTGACTTTAACTGTACATGATTTGTGGAGTCAATTTACCAATAAGTTTATAACTTGTGTGTGTTTTAAGGCCTGTGACTGAGCATTTCATGCCACACTGTCAAAAATGCAATGACAAAGAGTCAAGACAACAAAATTTTATATGGCTTTAACTTAATTTAATAAGTTATTCAGGTTTCAATTAAAAATTTAAAGTTATATACAGTTTAACTTGATACTTTAGTCAGTTTAATCAATGTAAGTTGAGATGACTAGAACAGTTCAACTGATTCAACTAAAACAATTAAGGCAGCAAGAATTTTATATATACGGATAGAGCGCTCAGCATATATGAGTACACCCCATTTTGAAAATGAATATTTGTATCCATTTCTCAGTGAATATAGGTAATATATATTGGTACATTTGAACAAAACAGATTTATTAAACAGATATATTTATTAAAATAATGTTTTAGTCACAGAACATCTTTAGAAATGGAAAGATAATACATTTAAATTCATGCAAAATATTGCAAAAATATATTACAACTTACAACATTTCAACAAAATTGTATATATTTTTTGTTTCTCTTGATTTTTGCTATTTTTGAAAGTTTTATTTAATATTTTCCGTAACATATACATTTGGGCTGCTAATTATTGAACCATTATTGTAAGTTATTTTGTTAGATTAGCTCCAGATTTTACCTCAGTACTGACTAAACTAGTGTTTATGCACACATATAGTATTGTAAAGAATCCTATAAAAAATATCAGTTTAAACAAGAGATTTGTAGGGGGGTGTTCTCATACATGCTGAGCACTGTCTATACGATGAAGACAATACAGTGTTTTTTTTTGTTTTGATTATTTAATTTGTGACTGAATGCAGCTAGAGTTCCAGAAAAACATAAAAGACTGTTTATTTAATTTGCATATTTCATTCATTCATTTATTTTCTTTTTGGATTAGTTCCTTTATTTATCTGGGGTCACCACATCAGAATGAACCACTAACCTATCCAGCATATGTTTCACGCAGTAGATGCCCTTTCAGCCAAATTCTATCAACCTAAATTTAAGAATTATTTAGCCATTAATTTCATCTGGTGAAAATACACTCAAAAAATGTATCAAGAAAAATAAAATATTGCAATGTCCGTTTTTACCAATATCGTGCAGCAAAATGTGCAGATTAAAAAGTAATGCTGCAAATAGATACATTTCTATAACTAAGTCAGTATAACACATGTCCACATCATATACTTGCTTGGTATTATTTCAATGCTTCTACGCAACTGAGAGTCTCTGAGGGTTCCCAGCAGGCACACAACATCATAAGATGTTTTATTATTAGGTTAGATTTAGGTCATGACGTCAGGTGACCGAAATTCAATGTCTAGCCAGCGTCTAAGAACAACTTTATTTTGATGTTCAATAACAACGTCAAATTACATTGATATTTGGTTGATTTTAGTTTGTGTTGGAAAGTGACCAAAATCCAACATCTGATAGATGTCATAGTGGTAACATCCACACAACGTTAAGGTGTAACATGATTAGACGTTGATATTTGGTTAATTTTAGGTTGGATATTGGACATTTGAGTCGGCCTGATGTTGGGTTCTGACATCAACCAGATTTTTATTTCTAAAGAAAATCAACGTCTCTGCGACGTTGGGGTTTGTTGGGGTACACTGTCAATATGACATCATGTTGACGGACTGTGCCTGCAGGGTTAAAGAGAAATAAAAATAAAAAATACTCACTCACTTAAAAAAAAATGTTCAAGTAGGACAAAAAATACTATGAAAGTCATCATCAGCTGTCTGGTTACCAATTTCTTTTAAAGGGGACCTATTATGGCCTTTTTTACATGATGTAAAATAAATCTCTGATGTCCCTAGAATGTGTATGTGAAGTTTCAGCCGAAAACACCACAGAAATAATGTTTTATAACTTTCTGAAACTGTCCCTTTTAGACTTTGATCCAAATTGTGCCATTTTGGTGACTGTCGCTTTAAATTCAAATAAGATTGTGCTCTTTTTAAAAGAGAGTTAGCTACAAATGCCTGTGTGTCAGCATAGTGGCAGATTCAAAACAAGGCTAAAGTCTTTGCTAATTAGGGAGAGATCGTCACTAATGGGCAGGGCTTTCCAGTCAAAGTGTTTCTGCAGACTGTTTTTATCAAGTGTAACCATAAAAAATAAAGTTTTTACATTTTTACCAGTAGATGCTGGATATATTCACAGACTGCTGCCACACAACTGTGTTTAAACCCCTTATAAAAGTGATTTTTGCATATTAGGTCCCCTTTAAAAAAAAGTCATATATGTGTGAAAAAAGTGGAGGGTTAGTAAATGATAACAGAATTGTGAACTTAGTGTCTTTGTCCTCAAAAAATGCTACTGCCTTCCTCATTGATGAAGTAAACATGTTATACTGTTGGTAAAATAACAAAAGCAAAGGACTGACAAGAATAAAGTGTTAAATGTAAAACGCTTGGCACCCAGTTGAGCTACTTCTTTTACAGACCAAGCAAAACAAAGCTGGTTGGCAAGAAACAGCACTCAGTTGGACACCCAATTAACCTACGCGCAGATAAGAAAATGTGCTCCCATGACACACATGCAACAGTGGGCAACACGAAACATTAGAATGTCACAAAGAACAAGGCAGCCAACATTAATCTTCCGGCAGTGAGACTGAAAGGTCAACAATCTCAACCGCTTTGACAAGCTTTCAACTAGTCTCTGATTTCAGCAATTGATAGTCTATAAATAGCATAAACATTTCTTCCTTATTCTGCTGTGTCATTCTTCAGAAGTGACACTGCAATTCCGATGAGGTTAAAATAGCAAAGCTGCAGAGCTGGAAATGTTTTTGCACATTCACTGCAGTGCAAAAATGATTTTGTTACTTAGATTTTATTGGTTTGTTTCTAGTTCAAACATTTACAAAAATTCTTAAATCAAAAAGCATTTTCTAGACAAGCAAAACATATTGTCTTGTTTTAGGAAATAAAATGCCAAAATGAAGTGAGTTTTTCCTTAAAACAAGCAAAATAATTTGCCAATGGGGTAAACAATACTTACCCAATTGGCAGACAGAAAACAGAATTTTAGCATATTTTTTCTTAAAACAAGACAATATGTTTTGCTTGTCTAGAAAATGCTTCTTGATTTAAGAATTTTTAGACATTTGGACTAGAAACAGGACGAAACCTCTAGGCTACCTGACAAAAGTCGTGTCTACTATCCAAGTTTTAGAAACAGCAAATAATAACTTGACTTCTAGTGGATAATTTGGTATCAGAAGTGGCTTATATGAAAGACAAAGGACTCCCAGAGTTCATCAAGATTCTTTGAATTCATCTTCAATGCCTCCTCTTTCATCTTACCCTAGACCTTCTTCACTTTCAGTGACTGATGTGGAGGCTGAAGTATGAGAAGGAGCGCTATCCTGCTGAAGAATTTGTAATGGGCAGCACAAATGTCTTGATATTGTACCTCAGGCTGTTAATGTTGCCATGATCTGCAGATCTCTTGCACAGCTCCATACAGAATGTAATCAAACCATGATTTTTCCTTCACCAAACTTGACTGATTTCTCAGAGAATCTTGGGTTCATGTGTGTTCCAGTAGGTCTTCTGCAGTATTTGTGATCATTGGGATGCAGTTCAACAGATGATTCATCAGAAAAATCTACCTTCTGCCACTTTTCCAAATGATCAACTAGAAGTCAAGTTATTATTTGTTGCTTTTACAACTGGGATCGAAGACAAGACTTTTGTCAGGTAGCGTAAGCATAAAATAAATTTTTTGCAGTATTTGTGCGCTAAAGACGGCAGAAACGTACCTGTATGATTGTACACCACGTCTGTGATGCAAATTATGTTCCACTCTTTCTTAAGTTTCTCTGTCAGGTTGCCCACATCCATCCAGGTGTAGTTTTTGCCAGGTGGAGAGAAATCAGGGTTCAGCTCCAGCTGATCAGCTATGGAGTAACATGACTTTGATAAGCCTAGTTTCTGCAAAGGTGTGAAGTGGATCATATTGTAACCTGGATTTAAAAAAAAGAAGAAGAAATAATTTGGTAGATCATATATTTCAAAACCTTTTTTGTAATTCAAAGTCAAAATTTTTAGCCCTCCTGTAATTTTTTTTTTCAAATATCAAATATTTGCGTAATGATCTTTAACAGAGCAAGGACTTCCTATAATATTTCTTCTTCTGGAAAAAGTCTTATTTGTTTCAATTCGGCTAGAATAAAAGCGGTATTTATTATTTTTTTTT